>JTDE01006280.1:29754-39992 GCA_014338405.1 Paragonimus skrjabini miyazakii
TGAAGAACATAGGACGCTGTTTTGTTTGGTTGGAAGCAAACCATGTTGCGAGGTCTTGTAGGGTGCAGATCCGGTGTGGGATGCCGGGTTGTGTTCGACGCCATCATACATTGGATCATGAGGACCAGGCTGACCAATGTAAGGAGGAGGCAAAGCCGTCCTCGTGCTGTGCGATATCCAGTCGAAACGGCATGTGTCTAGGATTTGTCCCGATAAGGTTGGTTGGCCCAGAGGCGTCAGTGACAACGTATGCCTTTTTGGCTAACGGGTCTGATACTACGTTGCTCGATGAATCTTTAGCAAGAACAGTCGGTTTGCAGGGACGGCTCTGTCAGATGGTGTTCCGTACTCTACACGGAACTCGTGCAACATCATGCAGTTAAGTATCACTTGAGTTGCAATCCTTGGATCAGATGCATTCTGTCACAGATGGTTCAGTTTATACGGTGAAACAGTTGCCACTGACGCAGGCCGACGTCGTCCAACAATCTGAGGTAGATTAATGGGCACACATGAGAGACCTTTTGTTTGGTAGGTTAACTGGAAACAGCGTAGGAATCCTAATAGGATGCGACGTCCCTGAAGCACATTGGGTACTGAGACAGAGACTGGGAAATGGCAGTGAGCTTTATGCGAGTATGACCATTTCCGGCTGGAGTCTCCGAGGTCCGTGTCATGCCATATCCTGTAATGAGCATCGTGTAAACCTCGTCGAATCACGTCAGGTCTCGTTGAATGACTTGACCCGAAGGACGTGTGAGTTAGATTTCACCGACGGAAACACTTCGGAGGACAAAGAGCTTCCTGTGGAGGACAAAGGAGCATTAACTATAACTGAAAGCAGTGTAATATTTAAGGGCGGTCTCTATGAACAGGCATGCCATGGAGACAAAATAGTTCGGCATTGCACAATGATAAAGAGATGGCTGAGAAGTGCCCTTCTGCATTGAAGCGAAGGTTGATTCGAGACCCAAAGGTAAAAGCTGGCTACTCCGCCTTGATACCGGAGCATATCAGGAAGAGATACATAAGTAACAGTGCTATAATTACAACAAGGAGATGGTACTTGCCACCGCATCCTGTACTTAACCTGAATGAACCCGGTAAGATACGCGTGATCTCTGGTAGTGCGGATGAACACCGAGGTGCGTCCCTCAACAAACTCCTACCCCAGGGTTCGGATTTGAATAACAGCTTGTTAGGAGTACTCGTGCGTTTTCTCAAATGCCCGGCGGCAGTTTCCGCTGACATTGACCAGACGTTCCAGCAGATGAGAGTGCCATGTCGTGATCGGTGTGCATTAAGTTTTCTTTGGTGGCGTTCTGATTCGTCCGAAGAACCGTCGGATACCGACGTGCTGCACGTCTACCCCTTTGGAGCGACATCTTCGCTATTGTGTGCTAGTTTCTCCCTACAAAAGGTGGCTGTGGTTAATTAGCAGCAGTTTCTGTCAAAGATTGCTATCGTAGTGAAAGAGAAGCTCTACGTGGATTACTGTCTAGTGTCATTCGACTCAATATCCGGGACTAGGGCTGTAGTATATGAACTTCGAGCGATGCTGCGGCTTTGTGGTTTCAGACTCACCAAGTGGGTTTCTAACTGTAGTGAGGCTATTGAACATATAACCAATGAAGAAAAACTTTTTGGCATCCGAAATGGTGAACTCCATAGCTGTGAATACCAACGAGCACTGAGCATGTGGTGGCATGTGGCAGACGACTGCTTCCGGTTTCAGACCAGCCTCCCTCACACCGGTGACCCGCAAAGAGGAATATTAAGTTGTGTGGCTTCGTTATACGATCCCTTGGGAACAGTGGCAATCATCTTTTTGCCAGCTCGCAGGCTGCTTCAATACATTTGTCACCAAGAGATCACTTGGGACCCCGATATAAAAGAGTATGATTGGGTACGCTCGGAAAGTTGGCTGAACGATGTCGAATCCATAGACAGCGTGGTATTACCCTGATGCATGGTCCATGGACTTTCCTCAACAAACCTTGTCGGATTTAACATGTTCTGTGATGCGTCTGAAGTCGGTTACGGAGCAGTGGGCTATCTGAGGGTGGTTGTCCCGACTAGCAATATTCTGTTTGGTTTTCTGATGGGTAAATTTAGAATGACCCCAAAGACGGCAGTTACGATACCAAGGCTGGAGCTCACGGCAGCCGTTCCGTCGTCCAAGTTGATGAATTTCCTTATTCGTGAGTTGAGAGTTCCAATAAGTAATGTACTGTGGACAGATTTCACAGTAGTGTTGCACTACTTACAGATCACACTTAAATGTTTGAAGGCTTCGCGCGACCTTCAGGTATTCGATGTAATTTTTCATCACGAAGGGGCTTCCGGGGGTGTTTTGTCTTATCACCGAGGTATTTCCTGATAATGACGAACACGGACGTCAGGCGTCAGTAAGAACTGTAGATAGTATTTTCAGACGGGACATCAAATCGCTTTGTTTCTAGAAGCGTCCGCAGAGCAACACCAGGTCGCTACGGATAAGTCAGAAAGTACGGATCCCTCCACTGCACCGGTTGATCGCTGCTGTTCCTACTGCCACCTCGAGTTTGGAAAACCAGCTGGTTTTCGGGGCCCAGTGTTGATTTTGCTAAGGTCTGCAGCATTATTTTGAGATTGCTGTGCTTTGGTTGATTTGTGTTGAAGGGTGGCCCAATGTTTCATCATGTTCCCCGAGAATAAACAGCATTCATCATTTTGTTCTTACACCGGCTACTTTAACCGTTTCCCTTACTATTATTCACTTTGAGCCTTGTACATTTCTGAATGTCAAAATAAAACATTCTTCTTCCATATTCCTTCTTGCGTAGCCTATATTTCTCACCATTTATCGAGGCGTGAATAATCACTTTGCTCCGACCCATTTGTTTGACTGAACCCAATTCCGTTTTATCGTCCCCCATTACTGAGCGGTGCCTAGTTGTCAGATTTGTTGTACAGGCACATTATGTATTCAATTTTTGAGAATTTTCACATTCGAGGTGAGATATTTAGTTTTCATGCACATTGATTCAAATAGTACCGTATTAACTCCAGTTTCAAGAGCGCCTTCTCATTAACCGTTTCGAAGACAGATTATTTTCTCTGCCGTTGGATATTGCGGAAAGCATTTCCGGATCACCAGATTACGCGTAACTCGTTGTGAACTTGAATCGTTAGCGAAAGATTCAATACTGGTTGTACCAAAACTGGTGATCATCAAAGGACGGAATGGTGTTAGCAATATGGAGATAGGTTTGCCTCTGTTTAAGAGAGGCCAGGAGTTTGAAACCGCTGGACAGGTGTCGACGCGATTATAGTATGATATTAAGTCGTGACCTGACAGAGAAGTCACACTATACGTCGTGGACAGGTAACGACGGCTCGGGAGGTTTTAGCTTTTATTATAGCTGAGGTAGAATTAAAACGTCTGTCGAGGGCCTGGTTAAGAGGTTTGCCACCCTACGTATGGGCAAGCGCCATTGCACTCTACCATGGAGAAAACCGACGACCATGAAGGCTCATAAAGTAAAATATGGAACTAAGAAGTGATTTGTGCTTATCGAGGGACACCAAAGGTTTATGCAGAATAAGCAGTTGAGGTGTGCAGCAAGCCGGATAGAAGTGGAATGTCATATTGAATATGGAGGGAGTTTGGCTGGGCAGGCTATGTCCGATCTAAAGGCGCATTACAGCTATAGACAAGCTGATGCATCCCTATGGGTTACGATAATCCGTCGGGAATGAATCGAGGAAACACCCAACGACGAACTGAGAGAAGGTAAAACTCCTCTTCGGTTTTAATTGGGTAGATGCCGTGGATTCAAGCGAGTTACCTACATATAGTATGGGAACTGACCTGCTGACAACGCAAGAAATATCTGCAAACTTGCAAGGTTAGAGGGCACTTGCTGAGGTTGGATAAAAAATAGCAGCTAGACAGGATGATACCCGTCGTGCTGTCTTGAAGTCACTGGCGGAGGTCTTGGTATGCACATTTGCTATACTATTTGATTTGTCTATGCAGTAGGCAAAGCCACCAGAAGACCAAAGGCTGGCTGCGGTCACCTCAATTCACATAGGGGGCAACAGGGAAGATGTGTCTAATTATCGGTCCGTTGGGCTAACAGCAGCACTAATGAACGTCATGCAAGAGACTTTTAAGGAAAAGTCGACACAACGTACCATTAAACACAGGATTTTAACTGCGCAGCAGCATGCCTTCGCGAAAGGAAATTCTAGCCCGACAAATCTGTTTTTTTTCCTAAACGAACTAACTCGATAACTGAACCTAGCGAACCGGCCGCAGTTTGTTACTTAGGTTTTGAGCAGGCCTTTGACAGTCAGTTATCGCCTACATCTCATGAAACCAGAAGCATATAAAGTAATCCCGGACGTAATTGAGAAAGTAGGAATGGATGAGTCGAGTATGGCGTTCGACAAGAGTGGGGCTCCCAGAAGGTCATTTCTCAACTAGGTACTTTTTCTGGTGTAAATCGGTGATTTGGCTGTCCGACTTAACTGTGCGTGTCATTTACCTGAAAATGTGAGCATGATTGAAAGTCCTACAGGGACTTTCTTACAGCAAGATTTTGATGAATTGTATGAGTGGATTGATGAATGACACTTCCGATAAGTGTGGGCAGCCATTAGAATTTCAAATTAAAGTAGCACTTGAAGGCATGGGGGGTCCAAAACTGTATCGTTGGACAAAGGGTGTTCTAAGTTATGGACTTGGGAATTCAGGTGAATGCAAACTTCAAGACCGCAACTTAACGTCTGGCTGCTGTTCAAAAAGCAAACCGGGCGTTGTACTAGCTCAGGAGGATGGTTGCGTCGTGAATACCAGAAGTGCTGCTTTCTCTTGGTAAGGCATACTTTCGGCTACATCTAGAATTCTGCGTGCAGACATGGCGCCCTCATCTTAAAACGGATAAGCGTAAACTACTGGTAGTACAACGAAGACTGGCAGAGATCGTTGGGGGGTCCAAAGCAATGGATTATCCTAGCAGGGTAGAAATCTTAATATTTTTCAAAAGAAAGAGGGCACAAGAGGGACCAGGTGATCCATAATTTCAAGCACTTAAAGGGGACCTCGGAGTCGGGAAACTGGACATAACTGATATTTGCCGTAAGTGCTATGAACTGAACCGAACTGAACTGAACTGGCCGGATGTCGTCTATTTTCGCGGGCTGAATTTCGTCAAACGCTAGGTGGTTGGTAGCGATCGCGACTGTACGATAATCTAGGAAAATATTGAGCAAAGCGCAGCGACAAATCGACGATCTTAAATACTCAAACCAAGCTTGAATCACGATGACTGAATAAATCGTCAAAGTGGCTAATTGGATAATCACAGCAGCTTTCATCGACCGATAGTTTTCGGGAAATGAATTAAAATTTGGTGCCGAACAGGCTAATTATGAACTATACCCAAATAGTTTGGCGTCCACACCCAACAGGGCCCTTTCGAACGGTCAACGGGTTCGAAAACGATGGGGACGAGCCAATCTCCAAAAAATGACACACGCCCCACTCAAGCAAAGCACAATAACCGGCAACTAGTCATTCACACAGCCATCAGGTTGACGCGATGAGAAGAAACCATCCAGCTCAATGTCCAATTAACGGTCAGAAGCAGAACGGATAGAATATATGGAGACGTACTGAGGCGGATTTCCATATGATTGCACGTCAAAAGTCGATACACAAGGCCACAAAACCTGAACACGACCAACGTAAGTCTGTAAAAATATGTTTCAATTCAGCTATGATCCACAACCTGGCTGGCAATTGAAACGACAGTTCTTGAACCAAAACTGCGCCTAACTTAGGGCGCGATGCCAAAACCCAAGGATCAATATAGTAATGGAAGCCGTTTTCCGTGATCATCGCTATACAAACTTTTGCACTGTCAAACACTGAAGAGCACGTGTGGGCGCAAGCTGTTTTCCATGATTAACGCCTTGTCCCTCAATGCGGATAGGGTGTCGATTCCACTCAATCAGCCTACGTCACCTTTTATTCCAGAAGACCCGTCCGATATCCCTCTCAACAGACTGAATTTCGTTCAACTTCAAATGGCCATCATTAACCGTAACACAATTCTGTCGGTGGTTTGTAAAAATAAAATACGACTGTAATTTACGCAACCACGCTACAGTATTCAGAAGCTTGGGCCAGTCCGGAAAACCGAGTATCCAAAACAAGGAGATCTCGTTCAATGTAATCACGTTCATCCGTGTCGATGGTTGCGTGGTCTACAACCTGGTGAAATTGTAAACATAAGTCGCCGGAACAACAGCAACTACTTACAGTCGGGAAAGATCAACTCTCAATTGAGATGATAGACTTAAAAAACAACCCTGCTCCCCGTTTACTGTGCAGAACCACACATAATCCACAATGCCTGGACAAATTTGCGATTTATCGCAAAATGATGTGCGATTCCGCGCTCTACGGATCCATAGTTTTACCAGGTGGAGTACAGTGAGCAATATGTGGATCGCTTCGATCGTGCAGTTCTCTGTACCAATCTCTCTAATTACGTTCGTTACCAGCATTAACGGGTTCGCCCCAGCCTAAACGTTCTTGACACCGTGCTGACAGTAGAAGCTCCCCAGGAGCAACCACAATGAAACGGACCATAAGACATCGTATAAATGGGAAAAGCATGATACCAGGCATCTTCTGGTGATTGGTTTGTCTGGTAAAGAGAAACCCAGCCCAAAATAATCGGATTACGCATCCCACTGAACCTTCGGGGTACGTCCACGCGGCAAGGGTTTTGCCCAAACTTCATAAAAAGCGTTTAAACTTTCTGAGAGGGGATGGCGTTCAACGCTTTCCTGCAGTTCGAGACCCACTTCCTCTGTCGAAAACCCCATTTCAGAGGCGGACTACAAACCTGCTTTGCAAACCGCATGGCAAAACCGACATCTCATAAGGACATGAGATATTCGTTCATATAGAAATTGGCAGTTATCTATTCCACGGGATTCTGTTTGAAGGTCGTTCGAAAGGGAATACAATCCCTTTGGCACAAATCTTCGGTTAATTACATATTTTTGGAAATTTTAAAATCCGAATTCCACGCATAGTACGTACAATACATACGTTAATGAAGAAATTGGATTACGTGCCAACAGTACTGGATAGACGATGGAAAACATTTCACCATATTCGCGAAAGCAACCCGTTAATGGCGTTAGCTCATTTTTTCTAGTCTTGTAATTACGATCGTCGCTATTTTCGAGATGGAATATGTCATCCTGTAGCAAGAGAGTGCCTTATTTTGCGGCGTTTCGAAGATATGGTCGAAATGGAAATATACGACCATACAATGTTGGCAAAAAACCTGACTTACACCTCAAGACAAGGTGACAATACGTGTGCAGACGTTCCTGGAACATCTGCAGTAAAACTTGGTTGTCTACAAGTTAAACAGGCAACAAATGACAAATAAGTGAGCGTGTGGCCAACCAGCAGTGTCACAGAGAGTGAATATAACATCAACGTAGATGAAAAGTAGGTTATCTGTTGATCATTGTTTTGACTCGCCCGTACCATAGCGGCCACAACCTTTTCAGTGGACGTGAAAATCATAGTTCTGTTTCTCCTTACTGTTGGTCCTTATTATCAACAACATCAGAATCATATATGTATGTTCTGCAATGTTCCGCCATGTTAATATCGAACTCTTAAACCACAAATTATCACTTCCTATGCTCCACGATTCTCTGACTATGGGTCTCCAATGTGGTATGATGCAAATGCCTTCTGGGCGCATGATATGCGCAACATCACCCCGAAGTATATGGTTTTTGTTTATCTTAGTTTTCCCTACGATGTCCCAGACACCTCATCGTGCTGTGAACAACCATCGCGTTTTATATCCCACCTCGTATCTTGCCATGACTCTTAACAGCGCTACGTGTACCACTGCAGCCACGGCTTGTCAAAAGGACCTGTCATTGAGACCTCTGTTGCCAACAACTGTTGGTCAATATTTTTACCAGCTTCAGAATTCACAGAGACTTGTATGTAAGCTCTCTTATTTATCATCTGGTGCTTGCTTAACTTCTAAACAACCAAGTTTTGCTGCAGATGTTCCAGGATTGTCTGCACACGCATTGTCACCGTATCTTGGGATGCGTCAGGTTTTTGGCGTAAACGGAAGACCCGTAACTGTATGAGACGCTTGTTATTTGCTTTCTCGCATACGGAATGCCACTACCGTTAAGTTTCGTTATCGGTAGTTATCAGTAAGTTTTTCGATTTATCGTCTGTCTATCTTCATCCCTTAGATCCCACCTCAAAGGCTCCCAAGTTTAATGAATTGTATGGGCAGAAAATATTGAAGACATGTCCGGGTTAGCTGGTTGCAGTATATACATTACACTTTTAGTCTATCACCAATGTAGGAACCTGGCTGTTCGCCAAGTACCACTTCATAGTCGTACCCGGAAAGGGAAATTCCGCGAACCAACCGGTCAAACTGTTACCCATCTTACAGAAGGGTTGTAAATAGTATAGTCTACTTGGATCCATTATCAAACATTGCTGGTTCTGATCTATTCAGAGAATGTAATCGCCAACTTTGACCCGCTGACCTGGTCCATGAGGAAGGCCTGAGTATGCAGTGTATGTTCACGCTAGTAGCTGCTCCAACTTGACTCATTCGAGCTGTGAAAACTGTTTATCTATACAATTTAGGTTCACATTAGTGGTTGCATCACTCGGTTGACGCAGGCTATCAACAAAGTATCAGAATACAGTATACGTTCACACTAGTGGCTGTTCCAACCTGATTAACTTAAGCTATTTATTTACAATTCATGTACGTACTATGCGTTAAATTCCGATTTTAAAATTTCCAAAAATATAAAATTAAACGAGGATTTGTGCCACAGGGACTGTATTCTTTTTTGAATGACCTTTGTAGTGGACATGTGGATATTCGCTGGACCATCGTCCAATAACAATCTAATAAGTATTTTTCTAAGAGCAATCAAACCGCAGTCCCAACAGGCATCGAACTAGAGAAGGCAACGACTTTTGGAAATATAATAATTAGTGGGCTCTTGCCTAGTCTGGGACCAACGGCAGCAAGCAAGATGAAAAAGTAAAGAAGCGTGACATGAGTGACAGCCCACTCGGCGGCACTCAAAATCGCACGAAGCGAAAAGTGCGTTGAACCTTCGAGTGTGTTAAACAACGTTAGAAAATTTTCGGACTAAACGACCCTGAAGAGTGGAATATAGGTTGAATCGTTAAGACAAGGGTACGCATTCGTTGCGCGCAATTAGTTTCACGATTGAAGAAAGTGGCACTTAGTCTATAACGGGCCTCTCATTACAGGCGTTCAGAGAATCATGCGTACAGAAGAAACAAGCGGAAAAACACGCTTGCAGCTGGGATCCTTGGGACCGTTCTTCCTTTCGTACCCGCGAAAATTCAAATTAATTATACAGCGGATGTCCTTGAAAGGCAGTTTTCCCATTGGGCAATGTGCCTTCCTAGAGGGGGGTGGAGAAATGCGCGTTGGTGTACACATTCATATATAAGAACGTACCAGAAGATTCTGAATTGAAAAGAATGCACACGTACATCAGTGATACACGTAGTAGTATGATTCCCCGTGTATAATTCACTTCCTATGTATATGTATATCAAATATATATTCATATGTATATATATATTATATATGTTTGAAACTGAAAGAAATTTTTGCATGAAATCACACAATTCCATATATGAATATGTATGTGAATATATATACATATAAAAACTTATATTTGCGCAGGAATGTGTGATATACGTATATACGTTTACATTGTCATAAATATTTATATATTTGGATCCATATATATATACAATTTATATCTATCATTTGTCTCGTTTTACTAACACTTCAGGCCACTTTCATTTCATCGGAATTACTCAATAATTCGTGTGCGAAAGGAAATAAACTCCCGGGATCCTTAGATACGCCACACGATCACTGGTCACTACAGCTTCAAGCCAAATCCCTTGATTCAGCGATTCATTCAGCACGCATGCTAGTTGCAGAACGTGATTTCCCCAACTTTCGCCGTTTGGAAAAATATTCTGAAGCAAACCTCGGTTTTGGTAGCCTGGTACCTGTTTCAGAAATTGATATCGACGGATTCTGCGTCCTGGGTTGATATATGTTTGTTTAAATTGATCATTAATTGAAAACGGTGTTATCGCACATCTTTTT
>JTDE01006281.1:17954-30589 GCA_014338405.1 Paragonimus skrjabini miyazakii
TAACAACATTGGTTCAGGCACACTTTTGACCCGTTGTATATCCCGTGTGACCTGCTGGTTAAACACTCCTGTGGAAAGCGTTACACGGGATACAGGCGGAACAAACTATTTAGTCAACTTCTCACCTTCTATAACGTGCATCCCTGATACACCGCCAGCCGACACAATCTCAGCTACTCACAACCGAAGCCCCCACTTCCCGTGTTAACCAGTAAACTGGATTCAGCGGAATATATTGAGCGGAAGTGTTGTGAACGTGGTGTGACCATCCCAACGTGTTGGTGCGTCCTAGTCGTCCATCAACACAAATCATGGAGCCTCCAGAACGTTAGACGGACGTCACAATCACAGTTGTCCCCCAATTCAGAAAACTAGACACAAACTCATATGAGCGTTACAACTTTTCCGAGTTCGCCAAACAATCTCATAACCTAAAATACTGCAGAAAACGAAAGGCATGTTACTTTATCAATAATGAACGGATGTTCAGCCGCAACGAAAATCATTTTAAGCTAGGTATGGAAGATAAGTTTATAGTATGCAGGCTTCACAAATCTTACCGACACCGACACTCACGGCCAATCCGTACCTTGCTTGGCCAGAAATGGACACCGATGTGGTTTTGTCAGCGGCGTCCAACTTGCCCATATTCAGTGATTCTCGCCTGAGAGCGAAACTTGACTTCACTTGGACGGTCAGGGGGACAGGATGAACAGCACACGAAAAACGTGAAAGTTGATAATACGATCAAACCTGTAACTGGATCATATTCAGTGTATATGAATTGAAGGGCGCAGATGCATTGCTCGCTCATATGCGCGAAATTGACTATTTGAAGTTTGTTCGGGCCAAACTAAACCTGCACGTGGGTGAATGCAGAGGATCGTCGTTTCAAAGCATTTTTCGCGCCAAGTACACCTGAACCCTTTCTCAACCACCAGAGCATTGCAAATCAACCTCCTCATAAGTGATGTTATTCGCTCTGCTCCTAAGGCAGTAAATATTACAAAACGACTCCCTACCCAATCCCCGACTTCACACAGACGAACCAATGCATGAACGTGTAACGTTTGTTACCGGTATACTTCCGAGTGCGACACGTGTGTTCAAGATGATCAGGATACCGGAAGACACTAGTAGCACATCAAACAGCCTAAAATCTGTTACAGCCGATTTCGAAATAGTACGTCTAGCTCAGGAAGTAACCTTAGCTTGTCTAAAGACAGGTTGCTCCGGATAAAGGTATGTAGGTACATGCATCTATCTAGTGGTTTATGTTCATTAATGGTCTTCCTCTAAAGGAAAAGTGCAGGAATTGCAACTGCTCGTCGATTCACAAAAGCCTAAGATCAGATGTAAAGCAGGGACATGGTTAACGCCTGACATCCTACCGGTAGATGGGCTTTCCCGGTCACCATATCTCTCGCAATCATTGGTTGGTAATCGGAAAGGGGCATAGCAGTCTAGACCAGTGATAAATTACTCGCAGCCCTGAACACGGATCCGGCTCTGCTCTCACTTGATGAGTCCCTGTGAATGAATCTCAGGACATCTCACTCATACGTCACTGTTTGTAACCCCAGAATGGAAGGAGAGGCTGCACAGTGCCGTCATACGGCCCACATTAGCGCTCGGATGTCACGTTGCCGTTCGAGGTAAGTTCAGTCTTCCACAAGCAGGACTATCCGGTGGAATCATTATCATCACCATAGCAACCAAGAGCTTGACCAAAAGGTGCTGTGGCTTGGGCCGCCGCTTGCCTCGCCAGTGACGTAAAATATCCTATAAAAAACGTTACTAAGGAGGTTGAAAATTATTGAAAGAACAGTAAGCGACAGAACTTGAAATAGTATGTGTACATGTACGCCACTGACCGCAACGCATCACCATCTCGCATAGGGTCTCTAATCAGCGGCTTGAGTAATCACGAGGATCCCATCCGGGCAAACGAAACCTACCCACATTGCTCAATGAAGCAGTCAGGGTCTTCATATTTCGTGGCCACGCTGTCGCTTGACCACCACGCGGTTTCATCCGACTGTTGGTGGTCTCAGTATATAATGTCCCGTACGGCAAACGATCAGATGGCATACGTAGTACGTGACCCAACCATCGCAAGCTGTGTAACCTAACTGGTTGACCAACTGACCGCGCATCCTGAGCAGTCCGGAATACGCGCCGTCGAACGGCCATATTGGTCACACGATCAGCCCACTTAACATGGGCCAGTTGACGGAGACAAGGATGGTCACACATAGCAAGCTTGTTGATATCTTCCTTGTGAGCAGGCCACGTTTCCAAACCACGGAGCAAACTGAACGCATGCAAGAATTATATACCCTTCCCGTCGGCGACAACTGGACGTCTTTTCGACGCCACAGATGACGCATTTTGGCAAAGGCAACTCGCGCCTTTCCTATCTTCGCCGATATCTCATCGGCAATATTACAGGCTGATGAGATAGTGCTACCCAAGCATGTGAAACATCTCGCAGTCTCGAACGGATCACCTACAATGAAGAAAGAAGGAGTGGATATGCCCCAGCTTGGAAGCCGCACCGCACCTTGAAGGTGCAAGGCGCATTCCACACAATGCACCTCGGTCGCCCAACCTGTCCACCATGGTCTGCATGTTTTCGGCAAAGAAGATAAGTAGGGCGATTTCGTCCGCGTTCTTCAGATCGGTCGATCTGTCACCAGGGAGAGGCTTTGTACCAGTTTCACTGGATTCCTTAAGCGCACTCTCCAGAATGTCGACCATGACCAATTTGAACAAGGAGGAGGAAATCGGACACCCCTGATGAACACCACTGGAAGTGATGAGCGTCCGGGACGAACTCTCACTCTGCTTGCAAAATAAGCATACAGTGATCTCAACAGATTCACGTATTTCTCTGGTACTCCGATGCAAAGGAGTGTAGTGGATCTAAACACTACACAAAATCCAGGTGTGAATACAAGGTCAAAAAGGTGATAAATTTGGAAGTTTGCCGCAATAGACGGTTGATTCCGCTAGTTTCTAACTCTCCGAAATTCAGCGAGCCAGCAACACCGAACGCAGAGAGAACGCAAGGCTTGCTACCCGAGAAGTGTCATTTGTATTTATCGATTATTGATTAGTTCGATTAAGTTGGGTTTAAACGTCGGTTGTGTATGTGAATTTGAGGAAAATAAAAAGTGTGGATAACACTGAGATTTGTGAAGTTGAAAATAGTTTACAAAACTTTACAGCAGGCAGCTCCAGAGAATGTTGCGAACAACTGAATCGAAAGCAGCCTTGAGGTTCAGAGAAACCAAGACCGCTGGCTGCTTATAAGTGTGTTGATGTTCCCATATCCGTCGTAAGGTGAAAGTATGATCAACGCACCCTTGACTGCATCGGAATCCTGCATGTTCTTCCCATATCTGACTTTCTCTGGGCGTAGTAAGTCGACGTAAAATTAGGTCAGTGATTAACTTTATCATCATCAACATTATAAATAGGAATACACCAGTGGTTCACACTGATGCTTAAGTACCACACAACCACAAATAGAGAACCCCTGCATGGATTGAGGGAGGAAGAAGAAGGCGAGGGGAGTGCACTTCATTATCAAAAATGGCCACGTCTATATGCAAACATACAACATATGTTGAGTAACTTGGACGCAACAGACACCAAACTGATGCCTCTGTGGTTGTCACGTAGAATTCGGGCCCCCTATTTAAAAACGGAAATGACTACTGCTAAACTCCAATCACGAGGTGCCTTCTTAGTTTCCCAAATCGTCCGGAGGAGTTTTGTCATTTCTGATAGCTACCTCTCCACGCCATCCTTAAAAAGAGAGGGAGAGAAGAGGTCTGGTCCAGGAGCTATATTACGCTTCAATACCTTGGGCTCCAGGACCACTTCTGTTTCCGACAAAGGGCCATCTGGACCATTTGGATCCTGTCGTTCATATGCTCCAGTTGAGGCCGACTGTAATATTTTTCAGACTGTTCAGCCCATCTGTCAAATCAGCG
This sequence comes from Paragonimus skrjabini miyazakii, assembly GCA_014338405.1. Classification (NCBI taxonomy): domain Eukaryota; kingdom Metazoa; phylum Platyhelminthes; class Trematoda; order Plagiorchiida; family Troglotrematidae; genus Paragonimus; species Paragonimus skrjabini miyazakii. The sequence continues at coordinate 21,956 of JTDE01006281.1, forward strand.
CTATCGATTGGTGATAACTGAACCATATTTTTCATATATGATGTCACTGACATCGACTCAACGACCAGTACCACCACGGATCAGGAAAAATCCTTCCGTTATTCGCATTTCGAAAGACTTTTTCCACTGCTTTCGATTGTTTGCCCGAATAATACTCACGGTCTTTGCGCATGCTTTTAGTCAGCTTGCATCTAAGTTTTCGACGGTCATCATTATATTCATAACCTGGTGTACTCGAGCGATGTTTGTTCGAGAGGTTTAGCGACGTGACTGAAATCCAGTTCTGTCAAAACTGAACATGGCATGCCTTAGGATTCTTCATCTGACTCAAACTTGACAACTTATTCACCAACGCCACCTGGAAAGCGTTCTTTACACCCACGTCGCTCGAATGCCAGTTAAGCACCTTGCATTTACGAGCGTGGGTCCTCTGAGCAGAAACAAGACAAAACAGGCACGCACAGTGGCATTGTCCGAATCCAGGTGTTTATCAATAAAACACTACAATCCTTAACAGACTGACGCCACCTGTAACTGACTATCATATGATCCAGTTGTGTCCACGGCTGAGAAGGACACGGAGGTCTCCAAGTAACACAGTGCTTCCCCCTATGTTGGAATGCGGTACTAGAAATATGGAGAACATGGGATACATACAACTGCAGCAGCCTTTCGCCATTGTCAGTGCGTTGTGCCCGGAGACCAAACACCACTTCTCGTCCGGGGAAGGACGACCAAGCTGGGCATTTAAACCACCCGCTAGTGTGATGATGTCTGAGTGCTTTGTTTGCCTCAGAAGGTCAACAAGGGCTTCATAGAACGCATCTCCAGTAGAATCCGAACGGCTGTCCGTCGGAACGTACGCCGATATAATGAATACACAAAGCCTTTCTGATTTGCGCCGACAGACTTTTACCGATGTATTGAGTCTGACAGTGCACAAGCGGTTGTTCACCGGGATCCAATTGATCAAACATTGCTCCGCTCTGGAACTCAGTGCGACTCCCACCCCAGTTTGTCCGCGAGATTCAGCTTCCGAGTTACCGGAAGCTATGAGATAGAAGTGTTGGGATTGGCATTCATCTAGAAGTGAGCTCAAATGGGTGACGATGCTAGGATCGTAGAATCGCGTCTCCGACACATGGCACACATCAAGCTCCAGACGTGAGAGGGTACCGGCCAGAGCAGCTTTCTGACCGACTTTTCGGAGACTGCGAACATTGATGTTGCCAATGTTTCCCAGTTGTCTTGACTCAGAAAGTAATTATCGCCCGAAGGCGTATGGAAGTTGGAAGTCATGGGGAGTAAACTAACAGGAGAACGTTTCGTTGGGTGAATAATGTCACTTTCGGAAGAACGATAACTCCTACGCGGCTCATCAAACCCAGTCCTGCTGTTACTAAGAAGCCCCTCCTGTTTGCCGATACGGTGGTGCATGGCATTTCCGCAAATTCTGCACCTTTCAACAGCATATCTGCCAGCGGTACTACACGGTCAGTCACAAAAATGGTTTATGTCAGTCACACGCAACCGACAGGGTCAAACTGACAATGACCTACAGGTTCATGCAGCCCAGTCCCATGTGGCTGGGTGATCTAAGAGTCTGCTTGTTACTTTCCAAGTCAGTCACCGATCGCCGCAGGTCCGTATCCGACCCCATCGATGGTCGGCTGGCTCGCTTGAAGTCGGACACTGCCTCCAACATCGTGATAATCCCCGAGAATCTCTGGCGATCCATCGGCAGCCCTCCTGTCTATCCATCATCCCAGACAGCAACCAGCGCTTGAGGCGGTTCCGTGCAGTTGACTGGAAGATTGCGCTGCTCAGTGTCATTCCGCGGCACCACCATCGAAAGTACGTGTTACGTCTCCAACACGGGTCTCGATCTCCGCGGGCTCGACTGGCTCGAACCGCTTGGTCTCCATGATGTCCTAATCCGGTCCATTTGCAACCAGGTGCGGTTTCTTGCCGCACCTCGGAATATGTCCGACGACATAATTCGCCAGTTCAACCCCGTGTTCCAGGATGACCTGGGCCTCTGCTGCTGCACCCAGGCCACACTGCAGCTCCGCCCCGGCAGCCAACCGGTCTTTCGTCCTAATCGTCGGTTCCCTACGCAACCCTTCCGCTCGTCGACCAGGAACTCGGACGATTGAAACAACTTGGTGTATTGGTAGCCGTCTTCTACTCCGCGTGGGCCGCCCCATCGTCGTCGTAAAGAAGTCTGACGGGTCATTCCGGATCTGTGGTGACTTCTCAACTGGTCTCGATGCCGCGCTGTAACAAAATTGCTATCCGCCTCCAGTGCCTGAGGACATTCAGCATGCTCAACGGTGGCACCTGCTTGTCAAACTGAACTTAGAAAAGGCAAACCTTCAACTCGAGGTTGCACCGGAATCTCGGGAACTACTGACTGTCAAATTTCATCGAGGCCTTCTGCAGTATACCAGACTTCCGGTTGCTATCAAAACCGCGCCCACCATTTTTCAACAAGTATTCGACGCCATGATTACTGGCCTACCGGGTACCACCGCCTACCTCGACGACATTATCTTGATGGGACGAACGAGCGACGAACCCTGGGACCGAATCGCCTCGGTTCTCCGACGTCTCCGGAAGTACGGATTCTGGTTGCGCGCAGAAAAATGCCAAATATTCTTGTGGTCCGTCAAATACATGGGCTGCATTTTTGATGCCGCTGGTCGCCATCCAGATCCTAAAAACATTCGCGCAGTTCAACAGATGCCAGTGCCTAAGGGTGTCCACACATCCCGCTCCGTCCTTGGCCTCATCAGCTACTACAGTGCTTTACTTCAAACGCTGCATGATGTTCTGGCCACGCTCAATCATTTGTTACAGATGGACACAAAATAGTACCGGTCCCCCGGTTGCGAAAGCACTTTCGCTTGACTGAAGACAATGCTCAGCTCCAACCTGCTGCTGACGCACTACGATCCAACTCTGCCAGTTGTGATCGCAGCAGGTGCCTCGAATTACGGTATTGATGCAGTTGTCTTGCATATCTTTCCGGATGTTTCTACGACGGCTATTACTCATGCCTCTCGTACGCTCTACTCCGCGGAGAAGACTTACGGTCAGATCTAAAATGAGGGCTTCGAGATCATTTTTGCGGTGAAGTTCCAGGACTTTTTATACAGTCGGCACTTTGCCCTGCTAACCGGCCACAAGCCTCTGTTGTCCATTTTTGGATCGAAGAAAGATATTTCAGTCCATTCTCCTAATCGACTGCAGCGATAGGCCACAATTTTGCTTGGCTATGATTTTGACACCCATTAACGCAGCGCTGACGAATTCGGCCAAGCAGACGGTCTATCGTGTCTAATCAGAAATCAGCGCGTGCCCGTTATTGCTACTTTGACAATGGAGGACGACGTTCGCTGTCAGCTTTCAGACGCCATTCGTGAAATCCCGGTGATTGCCATCAACATTTGACTCGCCACGACATTGGACCCGATACTCACCCAGGTCATCCAGTTCGTCCGGACCAATTGGCCCACGGTCCCTCTTGCTGGTGAGATCAGTCGATTCTACCGTCGACATGACTCGTTGACAGTGGTGGATTCCTGCATCATGTTTGATGATCACGTGGTCATCCCAGCCACTCTCCGCCTCTCGGTGCCGCGAAAGTTTCACTCTGCTTACCCCACCATCAGTAGGATGAAGGCAGTCGCTCGCGGTTACACCTGTTATGTAGGGCAATGGTGTGGGCTACATATAAATAACTACGGTCAAATGCTAACTACACATAACAAAGGCTGGGTACAGAGTTGAGTAGCAGGGTGTATAACACGAATAGGCATAAACAGGAAAATGATTAGAACATGTACAGTAGAAAATAATGTCTGAATTAATAACAATTTGGATAGCAGTATCCGGGTGTATGCTCTGTGTTGACAGCGTTGTGGAGACAGAATCACGTGGATGCGTCGTGGAACTGTACAGTTGTGGTGTAGCTAACGTCCTCATGTCCGTTGGCTTTGCGTGTTGCTGACTTGTTCACTGTCCGATACGCGGCTTTAGAAGTTGTGTTGTCTGGGCGAGATTATTCACCCACATGAGGGTGCATCACATGCCTGTAAGTTAACGTGCGCGAGTTGGCTCAGCCGATTCGCGCGTGTGTGCGAGCAAGTGGCCTTGATCTTTGTGTTGTTGGAGGGAGAAGGCGTCACTGTCTGTCGGGTGAGTGAAGGCGAAATACGCGCGTGAAATACGTCTGTGCATCCTGAATGGCAGAGCTCGTTGACTCATTGGCTGCCCGTGGAGCGTGCGTTGTGTCTGTGACCTTGAGAATAGACCAGTGATAGGCAAGTGAGTGATTGAGACAGTTAACTTGTGGTCTACTGAATGGATGTGGAGCGAATTGATGGTTAGGATCGAGCCATCAGGTTCAGTGCAGGATACCGAACCGTTACACACCAATTGGCTCGGCATGGGCGGACAAATTGGGGATCTAGTAGAACAGTGTTCAAGGCAACAGCAGACTGTCATACTGCTCACCAGGCAGGATCCCACATCCTGGCAAGCACCCAGGGGTCCCTGGTCACGTCTCCACCTGGACTTTGCTGGTCCGATCGACGAAGTGTCCTACCACGTCTTGGTCGACACGTATTTCAAGTGACCTGAGATAGTCGCACTTTTTCCGGCGACATTCCTCAATACGATTGCTGCCCTGCGTTGCATTTTCAGTCAGCATGGAGTTCCCCACATTCCTGTGTCAGACAACGGGTCGCAATTCACGTCTTAACATTTCGAGGATTTATGTTGCCGTTCACTCATCCAGCACACTCATTCTCCGCCTCATCACCTGCAGTCGAACTGGCAAGCGGAAAGCTTCGTTGACACTTTCAAACGGGCGTTGCTCATATCTCGTGGGGAGGGGATCACAGACGAGGTGTTATAGGATTTTCTATCCGTCTACCACACAACCCCCAATAGTGCAACTTCCGACTGCCGATCACCAGCCGAAGCTCTTGTGGGTCGCAAGCTTCGCACAGTCCATCAGGCTCATATACCGACAAATGAGCCAACACAAGTGCCCGGCTCAAACTTCAACGACGGCTTTGCTATCAGAGAAACCGTTTACGCTCGTGACTGTTGACCAGGTCACGACAACTGGACAGACGCAACCGTCGGTGATCGTCACGGAAAGGTGTTGGCCGGCGTTTCCGCCAGTGGCAATACGTGGAAACGTCACCGCAACCAATTGCGCTCTCGGCACACGAACTCGACAAGAACAGATGACCAGCAACTGCTTCCGCTGGATGGATCCTTCGACACGTTCGCAATTCCAGGTGCAACTACTTCCACCGTTCCGTTGTCTCATGCCAAAACAAGCAACGGCCTCCTCCCGGACGTTGGACAGACCGCAATAGACGTCAACATCGTCCTATGCAGCTGGACCCTCGAGCTAAGTGCTGTGTGTGATCGTCATCTCAAACGGGAGGTGTTGAAGAAAGTATATTTTCACCAAAAATGATTTATTTTTCGACATATCTTCGAAAAATAAATTGTGATTTTGAATTTCACTTTTTCGCGCCACAACGTTCAAAAACTCAATCTTGGCGCACGTTTCTCCTGCGTCTGTGACTGGCCCATCCCACTTTTATTGCATCAATTCAGGTGGAATTCTTCAAGGCCGTTCAAATGCTATATATTGTGTAATGTGCGACCGAAACCAGCAGCCGCGCAATAGTTGAATTTGAATTGGTGACGGAGCGTGCTGCTGTGTTGTTAGTGCCATTTTAGTTATCGTTTGTGTAAGTCGTGTGCGGGGCTTGCTGGGCTTTTGGCTCATGCTTGATTTTGTTGTTTCCTTTTACAGGATTGTTGCTGGAACCCACTACTTCGGAAGAACGCTGTCCACAGGTGTCTCCACATTGCCTCAAAGTTGGTCCGTAAGTGTAACGGACAACCAGAGTAGAAACAGCCGGCTCGCATGTTACAATTGTGACGTGCAGTCGCAACCAGCAAGCGCACACAGGTTGAATTTGAATTGTACAACAGGGGAGTGTTTTTCTTATCTTACACGAATTGTTGAGAAACTCCTATGAAATGAAAATGACCTGAAGTGTTATTAAAATGGTACAAATGATGTGTCTAAGTCATATGCGGAAAAAAGCATATATCGGTTAGCGTGACATCATCTCATACCAGATATTGTTTAAGTGGTCCATTTCGGGTAAATCACTTCCGTACGTTGAATTAGCATGGCGGTGAACGATGAGAGCATTTTTAGAAGAATATTCAAGTTGACGTACCCGAAATTCGAAGATTATCTGGAAGACTTTCGCAACTTTCAACGAGAAACTTGCACAATCTTTTTCATTAACACTTCGCAGACAACTGCAAGTTCTAAAAAACATGAGGGAATAGGACTACCACCAGGCTGCCCGTATGGAAGTGTTGTGTACAAGTGTATGCACTGTACACGTCGGACAACATCCTCTAAACGGTAATGTTTATTTATCCAATTGATATAGTACCCAGTTATAGACTCACAGACTACAGATGTGACGCTACCTGGGTCGTACATTTTCGTGTTGACGGTTATCGCATCGAAAAGGCAAACATGGTCCATTCACACGACTTTCAAGTTGGTAAGAATGACGTGTATCCCAGGAATAGACGGTTGGCTGCTGATGGGGAATCGCATGTGAGGAGATAATGGATCACTTTTAGAGTGTTCGCGAAATGAAGCTATACGTGAACAAGAAATATGGAGTTAGGATGCGTCAACCCAATTTAGGCAACCTACGCACTAGGCACAAGAAATTAGATGATCCCACCAAAATTATCCAGTTGCGAGACTTATTAAAAGTGGAAGGCTTTCTACTGAGATAGAAGGTGCTCAGGTTTGTTATGTTTGTACTTAAAAGTGTCTTCCAACTATGTCCTAGATATGGGGATGTTATTCTCGGAGATGCCACTCACTAGCCAAATTATGGCGGCTTCATACTATGGCAAGTGATGTTGATAGATGTGACTGGAGTGGATTTTACGTCTTCTACGCATTGATTCAGAACGAGACCACTACCAGTTATAGGATCATCCTGAAGCGCATGCTTAAAATGCTGTTTTGCATGTCTACGGTTCGAAACTTTATTGTGGACCACTCAGCAGCACATGGGAGGGCAATACGTGACGTGTTACCACACAGTGCAATAGCATTTTGTCGTTTTCACTTACTGAATGATGTGTCTAGGCGATACGTCAGTTGGTAGGCTTAGGGGAATACCACAAGAACCGTTTGTACCAGTGGACCCGTAATATGGTTTCCACAGGCAACGTGGGGCAAGTTAATAGTTTGCTGAAGGTCGTTAAGTCTGTCAGTAGTGAAGCGTACCAGTATCTAACGAATACTTGGCTTCTTTGTAAGAACGGTTGAGCGTCGCATAAACTGAGAGCCACACCCCAATCGTGTGGAGAACAAGAACAAGCATATAAAAAGTGCTGTTTCTGAACGGTCCAGTGTGTATGCTTTTTCCAGCATATCATAGAACGTAGAAATAGTGTATTTGACGAACGTTAGTGCAAGGTAAACACTGAGCGTATGAGATTGCTTGAGCCGTTGATTGGATTGGAATACCTGTCAATGATTCTAAAACCATTGTCACAGTATGCCAGGGATGTCTTCGACAAACATTACGACAGTACAGCGATAGTAGATGTAACGTATGCAAAAGGTTCGTGGGAAGTGCGCTGTAACAAACAACGCATTTTCCACGTTGACTGCTGTTTTTTCTCTCAGTGGTTGATCTCTTGTTGTCATATGGTTGCCGTATATAGTTTGATTGAGCGACCCCTTTCTAGTTTGGTCGACAGAAGTCGGCGGTCTACACGTGCATGGATTGCGACAACGTGGACCATACAACGTGACCAATCCAACGCAGGAGGATGAACAAACGGTACTTTCTAGTACCAAGTGAAAGAACCCACGGCCCTATTCAGGGCCACCCACAAAATGACATCATGAGCTAAGCTCAATTTTTTATTTGCGTCTATTTGCAAACTGGTTTGCAGTAGCTATTGGCGTTAGACAAGTGAGGTCCACCGAGTCTTTCTTCAGTGATTCCTCTGTGGGCATACCTGAAGCCTTCTGGTATATATCCAGGGATATATACATCAGCTCTACAAATGTATATATATATAATAAATCGTAATATACACATTGTGGTGGATTGTCAGGCCGGAGAGGCGAGTATTCAAACACTCAGCAGAATGCCTCAACGCGAGGGGGAGGTACGTCCACAAACCCTCAACGATCGGATGACGGACAACAGGGTCAATCGGATCAGTCATCGCTTGCTCGGATCGGACCAACGGGCGAGACATGGCACGCAAAATAGGACGGACGACCAAATCGGGGGTTCGATTATTCCAACATTTAAGAGAATAACTCGGCACGGTCGTGGAGGACAGTCGGATTGCACAGTGGATAGATGAAGGACAACATGAGCGACCGAACGAGCCATTGCTCAACGGAATCAGACTAACGGACGAAGGTCGGCAGGCAGAAAACCCCCGGAAAGAAGGCGCCGAGCACCCACATAAACCACGCAGAAGTGCACACGACGCGTGAGCGGAAGCTTCGGCGTGTTATGGACTAGAATTCTG
>JTDE01006282.1:2889-13312 GCA_014338405.1 Paragonimus skrjabini miyazakii
TGAGACCTACCCTTTAGTTCCCAAGCGTGCAAGTCGTACCGTACTGATTGGCGGCGTCCGAAACTAATCCTGTCACAGTGAACGAAGCCTAAGGACGGCTGCGCTTACCCATTTCCAAAAGCGGTTTTCGCCGTACCACTTCTGGTTCCACCCACACAACATATCCAGTGTAATCTCGGAGGAATAAGACCGGTAGGTGTGCGAGTGAGGCCTTTCTATCCAGCCGGCCAACGCTGGTTAGCCAATTGATTAGCTAACACAAAGAGGAAACCCTTATCTCTCGGAACATGAACAGATAGGGTCTCAGAGACTGAGAAGAAAGATGTATAAAATGTATTGCAAGAAGCATTTCAGTATAGGAGTGCACTTTAGAGAGGATAAGGATAAAAAACAATTCAGATTGGACTACGAAATGAACAGACAAACCGTTTATCATGGAATCCACTAACAGTAGAAGACTGCAGACATCCACGTTCTTGGGAAGAGGAGTGGATTAGTTGCCAAACAGTCATGTTCATGGTCTGTCATTTTTAACAGAAATAGAATGGAATGGATACATTGATATGACGTACCTAAACCCAGCGCGCTCATCGTCCTTCATGCCGTCCTGTTCAATGCTAAGTTGCCCCAAGATTTTCATTCAGTGTTACAGCGTGAAAGACTTACTTGCACAAAATCCTGGTATCTCAGATTTTGACCACTAAGATTTCGGTCATCTGATTTCAGCTGTCCATACAACAGCTGCTCCGAAATACAGTCACCGCCAATTCGTCGGACGTGACCCAGCCAACGAAGCTGACTCAGCCCTAGCAGGGCTTCCATCCTCTTCATGTCCGCTCGCCGCAGTGTCTCAGTGATCCAAACCATGTCCGACCACCGAATACCCAAGATAAGCCTCAGATATTGTACATGGAAGCGGCTCAGATAGCGCACGCTTCACTGATACAGTGTTAACGTTTCGCTGCCGTACAACAGTATGGACGGTGCTATTGAGGGGTAGACAAAGAGCCTCATGCTCGGCTTCAGACTGTGGTTTTTCCACACACGTCTTTCAAGACGTCCAAAAGCAACCATAGCCTTTGCCGTACGAGCTCTTAACTCGCGGTCCACAAACAGATAGGTGGACAAGATGATACTCAAGTAGCAGAAATTCACGCGACTACCGGCAACGTCTCCATTGACGCGAATTTGAGGTGAAGGTGCACAGATAGCACCTCCACCCAGAGGAGACTGAAAAAAAGGAAACGTTTTATCTGCGCTAATGTCTAATCCGAACTTGGATGCCTCGGACGCGAAGACTGTCACCAGGCGTTGCAGTTCTTCTTTACTGTGTTCCAACAATGCTCTGCCATCTGCAAACAGAAGCATGAGCATTGTTGAGGTATGTAATGGAGCTGGGGTGCCGAACTGTCGGATATTCGGTAGATGCCCATCCGTCCGGTACTCAACCGCAACGCCATTTTCCCCAGAGTCCTGGAAAGCGATTGTTACCATGGCAGTCAGATATAAACTACATAGGATTGGGGCAAGGACAACCCTGCTCCACATCAGTGACAATACTAAAATTGTCACAAGCTGATCCACACAATTGTACTTTCGCCCTCATATTCGCATGAAACAATCTAATCAAATTGACGAACTTTCCTGAACATCCAAATTTAACGAGCACTGTCCACAGCGCCTCGCAGCTCACAAAATCAGAGGTCTTGGTGAAGTTCACAAACAGGGCATGCAGAGGCCGGTTCGTTCCGGGCATTTCTGAATTTGTCCAGCAGTGAACACCAGGTCTATCGTACTCCGACTCATCCAGAATCCGAATTGCTCCTCAGGAACATTTGTCTCCTAGACTTCCGTATTCAGGCGGTTCGGAAGGTACCTTACTATTCACATGCGAAAGTGCATGTTTTAAAACATTGCCAAGCACACGTATACATTGGACGGAACGGAACTGCCGGTTGTGAGTCATTAGGTGGGCCTCGGTTTCTTTCTCTCCGGTTAATTCAAGGCCAGCCAGCGGCACCGGGCTGCTGCCAGCAAAGGTTTTCGTGTACTGCAGATGGTTCATCCAGCTTTCGGCATGCTGATGTGAGATATGTTTCGCAAGCCGTTTACTGCGTTTGTGAACATCACGTCATCTGTTGCGTCCAGGTGAACCCATCCTGTCAAACGCGGAATAAAGTGGCGCTGGGGCTGGTAATGCTTGTGGGCACTCACCTGGTGTACCGTTTGAACGACCTGTCATACTCAAAAAGACAACGGACTGGTTGTGTATTCACTATTTCTTTTTTTGAAACTGCGGGGTGGTCTGCTCTTCATCTACGGCGTATTACCCTGCTGCTTTGGTCCTGACCTCTGGTCTGTTTAGGTTGGGACGGTTGCAGGTTCTCTGTGGACTCACTGATGTCAAACAAACCTCGGTCCGATCACGTGAGAGCTAAATCTCATCTATTTTGGCGCACCGTAGATCACTGAAGTGCTCTTCCAGGGGATGTGGTGTTCGCGCAGTCGGTAATAGATTTCGAGCGTAAGCTTGGAACTCTTCGATTGCAGTCTGCCCCCTTTCTATACGTCTAATATTCCTTCTCTTGATTTATATAATATACTTATTACTTGCCATCTGTTTCCTTGCATGGTTTCATCTCTTGCCCTTGCAACAGCTCCTAGTTCATTCTGCCTCGCACATAGTCCCCTTCATGTTTATTTTATTTTTTATCACGACGAGGGCTGCTGTGTCCGTTCCCTGGGCATTACTGGGTAGTCCGCTGGTAAATTCGTAAATGCAAACCAAGTTGACTTAGTTTTGTTTGGCTGTATCCAACTCCTGCTTCAGTTTTAACTAAGTGCGTTCGCACAAAAAACCGCGGGAGGTAATCCTTAAGTTGTGGACCCACCTGAATCTGAACCTGCGACGACCATCACAGCAAGCATACTCATTACACTTGATTGTAGTGTGCTGATTGAGAACAGACATGAGGCTTACATAAGATAAAGTTTTCCAAATGCTATTAGTTTGTTTTCATGCGGAAGTTTCAACCCAACGTTCGTAATTAAACTAAGATTTATGTTGGCTTTTTTTTAGAAACCCCACTTTACTATGAAGAATAAAAGGAAGGTTTTTTTACCTTCAAAGCATCACCGAAAACAGCACAATACACAGGAGACCTCGGTCGCTGACCATTTGGAGTCTGGTCTGTTTCTCTTCTAAACATTAAAAAAAACTATTTTGTTTGTTTTTCAGAAGAGCTCTGCCAGTCTAAAATCAGCGTTCTAACAGCCATGTGGGATTTTGAACAATGTGATCCGAGACGTTGCTCTGGGCGCAAACTTGTTCGATTTGGACTCACTAGGTTGCTGCGGATGAACGAAGGCTTCGGTGGAGTTGTGCTTGCTCCCACTGCGTCTATGGTTTTATCTCCAGCTAGTGATCGTAAACTAATAATCGATGGTGGACTCGCTGTGGTGGATTGTTCTTGGGCACAGCTGGAGAATACAGCTTTCAAGAAGGTAGTGTGTCAAATATGTTGCTAGTGTGCGCTGAGTTTGTTGTGTATTTACTAAGACGTTTTGTCCATCAGCACTGTGTAAGATGTTTTGCACAGTGGAATCTCAGTCGCATCTCGTGAGTTACTTTTGCGAAGTTAACATGCACAATACGTGGTAGATGCCTAGTATTGAGGAAAAAATAGTCCGGTCGTGTATGGTAAGGACATACAATACCGTTTGACCGGTCTTCAAGGATGAACCTGTGCAAGTTTCAACCACATCTAAAAAGGACGCCGTGTCCTTATTCGTCCGTTCCAGTGTCGCCGACAGATTCGATTATCTGCGGATGCAGGTACATCAGCAAAACTGTGAGGTACTTCTGCACACTTATCAGCAGGCACATACCAATGTGTTTACTATATTCCAAGGTTGGTTGTGCATCTTGTATAATGGCAATACATCTTACAAACCGGTTATTCAATGAATCCAAGGCCTGCTTCCGGAGTGCTCTTCATATCGAAAATGAAAGAAATATTCCTCATCGAGGGATTGGGGACGGTGTCAACACACCGACTGAATTCGAAGCTGTGCACATAAAAATAGCCAGTTGCCAATCTTTGGCTGATCTAGTATGAATGCGACTGTTGCTCGCCGTTTTCATTTCATTTTCATATCCTTTTCTAAACTGTCATTTTCAGATGTATTTACTTAGTGATTGGTTAACTTTCTCTGTTCTTTCTGTGCCTTCTTTTTACCGTCATGTTAGTTAGTATTACTCAGTAAATATTATTTTAATCTTGAGTTATCTGCATGATTTTTCTAGGCACACCTTGGTCGCCACTTTGGACTCGACCTTTTGACTCTCAGCAATTAAACCGTTTCGCCTCGTTTGCTGAATGTGTTTCAATTGCATCATGTCACTTCTACCTTGATCATCTGACTGGCTATTTCAAACTTCACCGGACTCATTTTGCCTTGCTTTTTATCCCCCTATTATGCATTTTGTATATCAGTTTCACAAAAGTAACCGACAACATGTGATCAGCAAGTCATTGCACAGGATATCTCACGCATCATTGTTTTTCAAACGTTTGACGGAAACCAGGTTTGCAAGAGTTGCGCATCCTTTCTGGGTTGTTCCCCGAGAAGTCGAGGTTATCATCATCGACTCGCCTAATTTACCCTACTGTTAACTTCTGTTGGAAGTCTTGAATTTCTGGAATATGACTTCCTCGACCACTGTGGTTGCCCGCTGGTTCGTCGTGATCTCTTGATTAACGTATATTACTCTCAGTTGTGTTACATTTCTGTTCGGGAATCTGGTGACTTCAGACTCCACTGGACACAGTGGTAACTTGGCTAGGTGCGAACTTCAGTGTGTGTAGTGTTCGCTTGAAATGTGTTGTCTGTCCACAGCCGTGTGTAACTGGCGGCCTGACTGCCGATTCTCAATAGTATTCTCTAGGCAAATAGAAAGTTCTCTTATATCATCTGTCATTGTGACAGCGGCGTATGCTGGAATCTTCAAAGTTCTAGGTATATGTAAAGAGAACCCGATGCAAAATGGAAATACGAACAATTAAGAGACCGAACGTATATTATGCGGAAACTACAAAAGGTCTCATGAAACTCTAGGGGCACCTTTGGCGAAAGAGAGGCATCTCTGAGGCTTAGACGACACGTATATAGGACGACATTGAGGGCTGTGTTACTGTACGGCTCCGGAACCTGTCCGCTCAGAGCAGAAGACATTAACCGTCCTCAGGTATGTGACCATGGCTATCTGCTTTCGATCACTCGCATCGGGTGTCACCAACGAGTAGGCCACGAAGAGGTTATGAAGCAGATATTTGATAGTGACTGTCGAGCAAGCTCTTTCATTTAGTTCCTAGGTTTCTGCGGACTTAGATGGCTTGACCATATACTACGGATGCCAGCTAGTCGTATTGAAACCGAACACTCCAGCGTTATTGCGGCCGACTAGTGTAAGGTGCGACGTGGACAGATGATGATCTGGCCTATAAAAATGAAGTCGTTTATTAAGGGGTCGGCCACTATAGGTCGGGTTCGTTTCGAGTTGAGGTCTTCGCGACTCGCAGAATTGGTGGCTGGGAACTTCAGATGAGATCGTCGTTAATTTAGCTGAGTGACATGACTATTGTCGTTTGCCCGAGTTGTTTGTGACGTGAGTGCACTTAATGACGCGATGCAGTAAATTCCATAAGGAAGCCGTCTTCCTGATGACGTTCTACTTTCCTTTGCCGCTTGGTTGTTTGTTTTCAAGATGTGGGTACGTCGAGTTTGAGTGTTTTCAATAGTTATGTGCCTTCCTCCTGTTTTTTCTCCTCGGACAGAGCTTGTTTTTTCTTTCTGGTTGGATGACAATTAAACGTCGACCAGAACCACCGATATATTGCTGTCTGTGATGATGATTATGAAAATTTCACCATAGGTGAACTAGATATTGTCGTACTGTACATGTCGTTCTCTATGGTGATTCACAGACAACAATACATTCTCATCAGATTGTAAGTTTCTCTTCGTCAACCTGATAAGATCTTCGTATCTGCTAAATGCATAGTATTGCTTTAAGTTCAACAGGAGCTCGCACCTTTACTTACTAATGATGGCAAGTTGTTGAAGATAGCCGAGAAGTTAACTTATGTTGAAAGTTCTGTCAGCGCTAGCGGATTTTTTGTTTGCGAAATCAGGACTTATAAGGCGCAAACCGACTTGACGTTGACCAGCTTACTCCACCTGTGACGTTAGTATAATCCACTTTTCCGTAAAAATCAGAGTATGGATAATCGGTTTGACATGACTGAGAAACCCTCACGGTGTATGCTTAGGGGTTGCCTGTTTCCGGTGTAGCAACCACGTGTGCCGGGAACCTTGCGCTCACAATGACGGCATGCGCCAGAATGTTTTTGGGATGGGAAGACTACCAACCACTCAGTGCACTTTTGTCATTTCACGTACTTCGTTCATCAGGACGTTTTAAGTATGCTAACTCACAAACTGTTACTTCGGGCTTTGCTTACGTACAGTGATTAGGATTGTAGCTACAGTTTGGTACCTTGTGTACGCCTTGCGTTCGATATTTAGTTGTTTTGGCATCAAAGCTGGTGTCAGTTTAATGTTTCCAACCTTCAAGTTAAAGTCTAGAATACAGCCGACAACCTCACTGATCATGTCTTCATATGTGGGAAAAAGTCATAGTTACTATTGTTCGTGTTGGGAGTCACTGTGTTATTCAGGCTATTTTATCCCATCCAGTTATCTTTAATATGCACTTCTTGAATTTTCCACCTAATATGTGTTGTGACACTGATGGCAACTACTTGATAGCGATTGGTTAGACTATATGTACATTTCTGTTGCAACAGTATATCATGTGGAAGTTTTCAAGGGTTCGGTCATATCCCTAACACCTATAAATTACTCATTTACTGTAGATTATCGGCTTTTAAGTTACAATAAAATGTTACCGATTTTATTACGGATGTTCTATTCTTGTGTTCGCTTTTCGACAGATACTTTGATAAGTCAACTGTCCTGTAAGATATCCGCACAAAATTGAGTACAAATGTAGTCAAACAGTTTCGGCGTCATGTTTAACATGTTATTGATAAATGGGTTGTGAATAACACAACGTTACGAGCAAATTGTAAAACTCTACCTTTCAATCACCGCGGGTGGCCTTCCTCAGGAGTGTTGTAATCGAAATCGAATTTCGAGTTTTTTTTTTCTACAGTTGCTGCGACTACTTCTGTCCCCGTTTGGCAAACTGACAGTGTTCTGGTTACCTACGACCTTGTATGTCACATGGCATCAAACACCTTATGGTGTTACTATCGCATGTTTCGTTGATCCCAGATGTGCAGTATTAAGTCAAAATGTGCCGGTTACGAAGTACGTGTGTATTTGGAGCACCTGATACGCTGGGCATTATCCAGTGAAATTATCAGTTGTCTCAATGAATTGGTTAGATGTGACGTTTTTGAGCTGTTTTAACTCTTATTGTTCCGTTGCACAAAGATTATTTATGTTATTTTTTGTTTGGAAACCATGGGACCATCTTATCTATGGTTAGCAACGCTGTTACATGGTATTATGTTCAATTCATTTACATACATACAGTCGTAAAATTAACTTCTTAGGCTTGTTTCTAATTTCTTTGTTTCATTGTGAGCCACATGAAAAAAATCCCTGCTTATGCACCACAAGGTGTTCCTTATCACCTTGCTTACTAGGTCGCGTTTTCGCTGGATACTTGTAAGCTGCTCATATCTGAACTTGAACAGTCCAGGTTATCGGGCTCGAACTCTCAGTCGTATGATTCGTATTTGATCGTTTTTACAACTGTGCTACCATGAATCACTTTTAACGCTGATTATATATGCAGCGTATGTCTCATTTTATGAGTCGTTTCCTCACTTGTCTTCGGTTTTCAGTTTCAGTCGAACATTTGCCACCAACTCTATAGTGAAGTTAACCACGTTAATTGATTGGATTGCCTTTACATATCTGTGTCCTTTTTTCATGTAGTTGAAATACAAGCACGGTCGCCTTCTTCCCTACTTGGTAGCGGCTAATCCGGTCAAGTATGGACAACCATTTCAATTATCATGTGTAGAGGCCCTGGCTGCTGGATTATACATTGTTGGTGAATCGGATCAGGCGACTGATCTACTTGATAAATTCTCTTGGGGTCACAGTTTTCTCACCTTAAATAAACAGTTGCTAGATGCGTACTCAAAGTGTTCGTCGTCGTCAGATGTACTAAGCGTCCAAGGTGAATTCATGGGTCAGCCAAATGAAAACCAGAAATCAGTGGCCAGTCGTGAGTATTCCTGACCCTTTTCAAAATGGAGTTCTTTTCCTCCATATAGAAAGCTATTCGGATGTCTACGCTCAATTGGATAAGGAACTGACTGACACGGATGATTCCAAGTTTGTTCACACATCCACCCACTTACCGTCGTGGTTTTAAATAGATCAACATCTTCAGATCGCCATTTGCGGATATCCAGTTCACAGTTACACTCTGAGAACCCGACCGTCGACGCTGCTTGTAAGTATTTTTGTGTTCAAAATTCGATTAATTTGTCACCTTTTTGACCTTGCGATAGTCAAGAGACTAGAATTTGTCCATAATTGGTAACTACTCGTGTATTTCAAGTTATGAACTACCCCGTAGCTTTCTACTAGCCGTTTTCACATACCATTTTGCGTTTTATAGCCTCCACAATTCTCATTGATCTAGTACTAACGACGCCGACCTCGCAAGTTCGAACACAGACTACTTCGATTGCTTTTTCCTGAGTCTGAGTAGCACGAAATTGACATGTTATCAGATGTTTCATGATAATAAGCAGGAAGCTGCCGCGCAAAGCGAATGGTTCGGATGTGATAGCCAGGCAACCGTCACTATTGAGGGTTTGATCCACGGCTATGTAGACTACCTTTCTGTGAGTTTTGTCAGTCTGACGGTATCCAGTCTATATGTGACAGCGTATCATGGCTACAAAGTTCTTGCGCCATAAAATCTGGAAGCATTTCTTATTTTCATGCTAACTTTAGCACTCCCGTGCGCATGCACGTGATTTGAACGGTTTGCCATTCCTTATTGGTAACACATTTGTCCATTCAGTGACTTTATTGGACTTCGAATTTATTAAGATTCTTCATATTATCAGGTTCTTGCACTTCCGGCGATGATCCGTCGGTGACAGGCTTGTCTGACCTGCAAGAATCAAGTGACATTCAACGTATTTTGGATAAACAAGTCGCCAACATGGTTGATCAATTCAGTCAAGTCAAATTGATACGTGAAGCGGGCAAAAATTGGGATCGGTTCTACAACCGGAACGGTACTCGGTTTTTCAAGGTAATCTTTCGTTTTCCCTTCTACTGCTTCTGAATATGTTTACTTGCTATGTGTTGCACTTGAATATAACTCACGTGCATGCAACAGGTTGCGTTAAGACTGAACAGTTCAGTTAGTCGACTTGAGAGAAGTCACAAGCATCTTATGTTGACATTTGATCTCATCCATGTTTTCCATGACTATTCTTGCTCTTGCAACGCTATACGTAACCCATCATTCCTCATTCCAAGCTAGTTTTCAAATTACACTTTACTCTCATTCTTGGTTTGTATTCATTCATTCCTATGGTTAGCAACAATTTATGTCCACTTTTGCGTCCACATCAATTTTTTTGGGTTAGATTTCACTGGTTGAAGAACCACAGGGTGGTTTCGTAATCTGGTCACCAATTACCCGAAAGCTGGTGGGGATATCCATGGGTTTGCATTTTGGTGACTTTGAAAACGTGTTCTATAGTTTGGTTGCACTGTTTCGTTGAACTCTTATTGAGCTAGAACTGTCAGTTGAAGTTGTTGATGCTTCTAGCCAGATTATTCGCCCCGTGATATTGACTGTTATGTGGCTTCTTGGTTAACGGGCTGGATGACTATTACAGTGTTACACATTCCATGCAGTGATGTGGATCTTGGAGCCAGTCGGTATCGGAGTGAAGTCCACGAAGCACGCATCTGCCTAACTTGAGCGGGGATTTAAGAATTTCAGATCTTGCTCTTCGGCTGTTGATTGAAAACGACTTTTTGATTTTAGCAAGTTCCAACTGGAAAATCCGAGCTCAGTATCGATCCAAACCGTCGACGTAAACTGCATACCTCCATGTCGCATGTTCTTCATCAGTCAAGCCACGGAGGTGCAGCGGGAACTCGGAACTCTCACGCTTGTCGTCCTATTCGATAGTGCAATCTAACTTGCTCAGCTGAACTATTGGTTGACCGGTATAGTGGTATGGTCGACGGAGACCATCCCTCCGTGCTGGGGTCACGCGACAATAGTTCCTATATTCAAAAAGGGTATCAGGAGCTCTTGTGAAAACCATAGGGGAATTAGTTTGAC
>JTDE01006284.1:0-12018 GCA_014338405.1 Paragonimus skrjabini miyazakii
TGCATGAACTGATCTAAATTCTGCCCGACCTCCTGCTTGCATGTGCTGAGTAGATGTCGTGCGTAGATGATGCTTTCCGGTTTAACGCACAAAGAGATGAGAGCATCGATAGCATCCTTATATTGTTTACAATCCGCGATGTATTCAAAGACATTTGAGCTCACGAGGTTTGCGAGAACCTGGAATTTCTCATCGTCGGGTGTTTTGAGAGATGTAAGATAGTTTTGAAATGTGAATTACCAGTGGTTCCATTGTTTTATTGCGTCAGATGAATCCGGGTCGGTGTCGAATCGTTCCGATCGTAGAGCTTTGTCCATCAGAAGAGTAAATTGTAATGAATCAAAAACGGTATTCGATAAGTGACACGTTGAGTTGTTAGAAGACAAAGGCCCGTAGAGTAAGGCTTTACTCTTCTGAGAAGGACGGTACAGTGGCTGTAATGTATAGAAGATGATGATGAGTGGTACGAATAAGCAAACGTGAATTATGACCAGATGTTAGTACACTGGCACAATGGAATAAATGGCAATCTTCGAGGTCGAAGTCCCCTCTTCATCCCCACATCGACGACGAGTTGACCGTCCTCCAAGTGTAGCCGGTCCCAGATCTGTAGCATTTCGTTCAGTCCCGAAGTCAACGTCTTGGGTTTGGTACCTGCCAGCAGATGTTCACATACTTCGCGTACTTGAGGGTCTTGCTGCTGATTGGTCAAGATGTCTTTATCGGCAACCAATACTGCGTTCACGGGTATAGCTTCAGACGGCAGCTCCCTCTCCTGTATCGGTCGCGACAGTGCATCAGGCACCTCATTGTCCGTGCCGTTGACATGTCCGATGGTAGTCGGAGTGCCCAGCGTGCCAGTCGCCGTCTTCAGCCAGATCAAGGGTTTGTGGTCGATCTCAACATGAAAAGTGGTTATCAGATAGGTCCTCCACTTCTCCAGCCCCCAGACGATAGCTAAGCATTCTTTCTCCGTGACGGAATATTTTCTCTCTGCTTCCGTCAGTACTCGGCTAGCATACTCAATTGTCCCGGACGGTTGTGAAAGAATTGTCCCGATCCCGATATCACTTGCGTCAACTGACACCGTGAATGGCTCATTCGGTTTTGGGATTGTCAGGCACTGTTAAATGCTGGCTCTCCTGTTTGAGTTTCTTGAACGCCACCTCCAGGTCCTCAACTCATACAAATTTCCTGTCCTTTCTCAGCAATTGGTACAATGGATATGCTTTCTGGGAGAACCTTGCCGTAAATTTTGAATCGTAACCGACCATTTCGAGGAAACACCTCAGTTGCCGCTTCGATTTTGGTGTTGGGAAGTTCTTGATGGCTGTCAACTTCTCTGGCAGTGGTTGGATTTTTCCATTATCAACCGTGTGTCCCAAACAGACGATTGAACTGCGGCTTACTTGGCACTTCTTACTACTTAGTTTTAGGCCGGTTGCATCGATTCGTTGCAACACTGCTCGCCGCCTGTTCACGTGTTCCGACACTGTCTTGGAGAATATAACTGTCCTCTCCGTATACGGTTACTCCCTCTTGATCCTCTAGAATGCGAAGCAAGAGACGTGTGAAGGTCGCTGGAGCATTGCACAGACCAAACGGCATCATAAGGAACTGGTACTGCTGTCCGTTCACACAAATCGCAGTCTTCGCTCTGTCCTTCCGTGCCATTGGTAGTTGTCAGTAACCGGAGCGCAAATCACTGAGGGATAGTACCCTAGCTTCATGCAGCTGTGCAAAACTCTCCTCCATCTGAGACATCGGGAACGCATCTTTGATCGTCACTCGGTTCAGCTCTCTGAAGTCGACACAAAATCGGTAAGTTCCATCCGCCTTCCTAGTCAGCACGATCGGTGACGAAAATGGGCTGTTTATCCTTTGGATTATTCCTTTCTCTAACATCTTTAACTGCCTTTCCACTTCCGGAATCAACTTGAATGGTATTCTCCGGTATACTGGTCGGCATTCCTCATCTGACTGTATGTCTATCGCGTGTTCCATCCACGTACATAATTTATATTCGGCCTCCGCGTTAGTAAACAAGTCAGCGAACTCATTAACACTGCCGGTTGGCTGGGATAGGACACTCTGGGAGAGGCTTCATCGAGACGCAACCCATCCGGCACTGATCTTTGGTCTCTTCACGATGCAACTTCACGACATCGCCGTCAACACGCAACTCGTTTCTCTCCAGGTCTACGCTTGCTTTCAATCGACGTAACAGATCGGCGCCTATTATCGTCTCTATCACGTTGTCAATCACTAACGTTGCGTGGCGTAGCTTCATACCACCTATCTGGATCTTAACGTTCCGAGTCCCCAGTACCTTTAACGCCGTCTCTTCGACCGTAACTACCTTCCAATTACCGGACCTAACGGGTAATCCTGGTACTCTGCTTGTAATCGACGCACCCGCTCTCGTATCTATTATCGCACGCTTTTGTTCCCCCTCAATCAAAACGTTTACCCGTGGAACGCCCTACCACCGAAAAACAAGGATGAAGACGTTTGTTAGGGCACTGGCGGGCAGTGTCCCACCCCATTACAAACAAAACTGATTGCGGTAAGGTTGTTCACGTGCTCGTCTGACTTGTGCTCCTTTTGGTTCCACATTCATCTTCAAACTTTCCTTTGCTTTCGTCAGCTGCTCCAACTTCTGTGCGACCTCGTTGACTTTCAGCCGTCCGACTTGCGTCCGTACGGGCGCTGTGCAATTCCGACAAGCCGTTCGATATCCGTGATCCCACAAGACTCGGCCATCCGAACGCTCTCCTGCAACTCCGGCGGCAAACTATGGATAAACTGCTCCCTCACCAATCTGTCCTTCGTTTTCTCATCTGCCTCCGGCAAGCCCAAGGTCAATTGTCGTAATAAGTGCTGATAGTGAACCAGGTGGTCTTGTGTCGCAGAATCCGGCACCATAAAACCGATCCATTGCCCGTTGGCAATCTTGTTCCTTTGTAAACTCTTGAATCAGTGCAGTCCGTGTTTCTTGATACGATATTGCGCTCCTGGTTTGTTTGCTCAAGACATAGACAGGTTTCACCCGTCCGGTGAGCAGTGTTCCTAATGCCGTCAAAAGTTGTGTTTCACTTTTCAATCCGTTGCATGCCACATTCGTCTCAAATTCCGACAGTCACTCTTCCACGTGCCGGCAGGAGATCATCTGAACCAGCAGCCTCATTGCGATTGAGAGTCGAGATGCAGTTGCGAACTTCAGTCTCAGTGGGTGGTTCTAAATCTACCGCCTTATTGGACAGTTTATCCTAGCTAGCAAATTGGCCAGGGTCTCGCAGCCTGCCTCTTAACAAACTTAAGTGTTGACCTTTTGTTCTTGCTCACGAAGAAGAATCAATATGAGAAACTTCCTAGTGCATGTCCTTCTCTTCATATAATGAACCTTTGTTTCGATTGCCTTCTGTTAAATACCTGGGGATTACTTTACCCAACCGTATGACATGGTCGCTTTATGTTCTTGATGTTTTCACAAAAATGTGACAGCTTTCGTTTCATGTTCGACCCAACTCCTTCCTCCATCCCCCGCCATTTGGTTACGGCTTTTATGCTCTCCCGCTGGAAGTATTGTTCACCTGTTGTTTTCCCTGGTTTGTTGTCGAAGGATTTCGAACTGTTTACCAGATCCTTGAAACAGCTGTCTTTTTTCAATTGCATTTCCCGTAAACAATTAGTTGATTTTTTTCTATCATTCCAACAAAAACCCATGAATTCGGCTCTCTGTGTTTTTTCCATACCTTCCACCAGATCCCCGTATAATCATTAATTTGCCCGTATCCCGTTATTCCTTTATTCCTTATTCAGCTCGATTTTTACGCAAACCCAGCATTATCATTCTCAAATTAACCTCAAAACCATATCGACAAATTTTTCACAATTACTAACGACTGTGACCAATTTTCTGTTGGGATAATGCCACAATTAACCCAAAAATGTTGTCTTTTTATTCTTATTACTGTATGAGCCTCCGCTTGAACATTATAAATACGGTGGAGTTTTCCAGCGTATTTGGAACACGTTTGGTTGCGGTCAAATATACTCTTGGCTGAAGGTTTCCTGTCTTCTTCATTTGCGGTGGTTCGTGCGTCGTCGTATAAGCCGTGATATTGTGACTCGTTAGTGCAACCGTCATAGCTGAGCCGGGTTATAGTGAACGCCGGGCGTTATTACTTTTCCATCAATTGTCAACCCACGCGGTTCATAACATTTTCTTAACTCGTCTTTGAGTCCCAAGGTTGCAATAGTAACTTTTTGACCTAGGATTTGAATGTCCTCCATTTGTTGAAGATGTGCGTAAAGCCTTTTACTGACGACTTGATTTGATTTAAATTCTACTCTGCTGCTCTGAAATCAAGTGTTCAAGTCATTCTGTAGATCAGAATGGATAGTTGATGTGTCAAGGAATGAACGAATTTAGGTGTCACCAGCAAACAGCAACAGCTGAGACAATAGAGAGGAAAATTGATAGAGGGTAAAGAATAAGGGTGGATTAAAGTAGAACTTTGAGGCGTCATACAGTGACTTTCTTGACAGCTGCAAAAACGCACAGTTGACGTCTACATGATTCATAAAGTATGACTGCAGTCATCTACTGGTAGAGCTTGCTTTAGAGATGTTAACGTATGCGACATCTGCACCATTCATTTATTCAGTCGTAGCAAGCACATTCTTGACCGTAAAGTGCTGTATATCGATCCACCGCTTATCGTAACAGGGATGCGAAATATCCTAGAATGAGAAATATCAGAACGGTTACTAGCAGCTATCATTCGGTTTATTTCGCAAGGGGATCCCTTTTAGGTCACGTTGCTCATAGACGGAGGAGTTCCGAGGAAAAGAGTATTCTTGAGACAAACGCCTTCAATGCTTCTGACGCGATTGGGCGATAATCATCAAGGTGATTTCGTTTGTATCTGTTGAAGGAAGGTGCAGTGTTGTCAGTTTTTTAACTGCTGGGAACTACACAATTCGTTACAGGCCATTTGGCTGACAAATTCAGGAGTGCATCAAACTACTCGGCCACCTCAAGCAACGACTATGAGGGATCGCCGTGGGGACTAGAAGAACTATCCTTAGCGCATGGTTTTCTTTTGGAATCGTTGCGGACAAAGTACCCGCAACGCAAGTACCGTTCATCGGGATGATTTTTCGAATCCGAGAAGTTGAAACTGTCCAGTCTCAAGCGGATTACCTGTGAACAAGAAAGTGGGAGTGGAAATGCCTTGACGCAGTACTTTGCATTTTGAAGGTGCGAAGCGCACCCAGCCCGGTCACTTACCTTGTCCAGCGTAATCTGCATGTATTTGGCAGAGGGACTAAGTAAGACAATGTCGTCCGCATACTCCAGATCGGTCAACCGAGCGCCAGGAAAAAGCTCAACACCAAGTTCACTGGGTTCCCGAAACGCACCCTCCATAATGTCGTCCATGACGAAAGTGAACAGGAAGTGGGAAATCGGACACTCCTGACGAACACCACTAGAAGTGATGAACGCCCTAGACAGTTGTCCGTAAACTTTCACCCTGCTTGCAGAATGAGCATACAGTGATCTCAACAGATTCACGTATTTCTCTGGTACTCCCTCGTGAAGGAGACAGCTCCAAAGAATGTTACGAGCAACTGAATCGAAAGCAGCCTTTAGGTTCAAAAAGACCACGACTGTCGGCTGTCTGTGACAGTGCCGATGTTTCAAGATCCGTCGTAAGGTAAAAATGTGATCAACGCACTCCCGACCGGATCGGAATCCAGCCTGTTCTTCGCGTATCTGACCTTATCTGGGCTTAGTGAGCCGATGTAAAATGAGGTCAGTGAGTAACTTGGACGCAACAGACACCAGGTTGATACCTCTGTGGTTTTCACATAGACTGTTGATAGGCATCAATCACGAGGTACCTCTTCAGTCTCCCAGATCGTCTGGAGGAGTTTTGTCAGTTTTGATATCAACCTCTCCCCACCACCCTTGAAAAGGGAAGGAGAGAGGAGGTCTGGTCTAGGAGCCTTATTACGCTTTAATAACTTAAGCTCCAGGACCACTTCTGCTTCCGTCTGGAACGCAGTAACTGACCATTCGGGTCCCGTCGTCTACATGATCTGGTTGAGACCAGCTGAACTGTTCTTCAAAATGTTCAGCCCACCTGTCAAGTCGGCGCGATTGACTGTTGATAAGTGAACCATCTTTTTTACATATGGTCTCACTTACACCGACTCGACGACTAGTACAACCAAGGATCAGGGAGAAAAGCCTTCTGCTATTCCCAGATAAAAAAGCTCTTTCCATCTCTTTCGATTGTTCGACCAGGTGGTGCTCACAGTCTTTGCGCAAGCTTTTAGTCAGCTTACGTTTAAGTTCTCGACGGTCGTCATTATATTCAGAACCAGGTTGGATCGAGCGACGCTTGTTCATGAGGTTTACCGACGTGACGGAAATCCAGTTCTGTCGCAACTGAACAGCTCCTTCGGAATATGCCTATTCACAGCATGCTTTCATAGCTTAGGCGTTTTGTCCCCAGTGTTCGTTAGGATCCTTCATCCGACTTGTTCACCAACGCGTTTTTGTGAGCGTTTTTTTACATCCTCATCGCCCGAGTGCCAGTTAATCACCTTGCATTTACGAACGTATGTCCTCTGGGCAAATGACAAAACAAAACGGGTACACACAACAGCATGGTCCGAGTCCAGGTGATGGCTCCAAAAGGCACGACAGTCCTTAACAGAGTGGCGCCACCTGTAACTAATTGCTATATGATTCAACTGTGTCCACGGCTGAGATGCACAAGGAGGTCTCAATGTAAAACAGCGTTTCATCCTGTGTTATAATGTGGTGCTCCCAATATACAGACCGTGGGGTGCGCACAGCTGCAGCAATCTGTCGCTGTTATCAGTGTGTTGTGCCCGAACACCAAACATACCTCCTAGCCGTTTCTCATTTGAAGAAAGACGACCAAGCTGAGCATTAAAATTGCCCTTTAGTATGATGATGTCTGAGAATTTAGTTTGCCTTGGAAGGTCAACGAGGGCCTCGTAGAACGCATCCTTGGTAGCATCCGAACAGCAGTCCGTTGGAGCGTATGCCAATATGATGAATACACAACGCCTTTCTTTTTTGCGTCGACAAACTTTTACCGATGTATTGAGTGTGACAGCGCACAAGCGACTGTTCACTGGGATCCAACCGAGCAAACTTTCCTCTGCTCTGGAACTCAGTGCGATTCCCACTCCAGCTTGACCGCGAGATTCAGCTTCGGTGTCACCAGAAATCCTGAGACAGAAGCGCTTCGGTCGACAGTTATCTAGAGGTGAGCTCAAATGGATAATCGTGCTGGAATCGTAAACCCGTGTCTCCGACACACAGCACACATCACTCACGTCGGCGCATATTGTGGAACGCTTAGGATGCGTGGCCAATTGGTCAACTAATCACGGTGCACAGCTTGCGATGGTTGGGTCACGCACTCCGTTTGTCATCTGATCGTTTATCGTACCGGGTGTTATATCCTGAGACCACTAACAGTTGGGTAAAACCGTGTGGTGGTCAAACAACAACGTGGTCACGAAATATGAAGACGCTGACTGCTCCAGTGAGCATAGTGGGTAGGTGTCGCCTACCTGGATGAGGTCCTCACGATCATTCAAACCGCTGGTTGAAGATGTTATCTGAGATGGCGGTATGTCGCAGTCAGTGGCGTACCTGTATCCATACCATTTTTAGTTCTTCTCTTTAGTCTTCTTTTAATAATTTTCAAACTTCTCAGTAGCGTTTTCTTCTAGGTTATTCCACGTCACTGTTGAGGTGAGCGGCGGCCCGAACCACAGCACCTTTTGGTCAGGTTCATGGCTGCTATTATGATAATGACGAGAAGTTGAAGGTGTTCTTACGAAAGTGCTGTTGTAGATGTCCGTCAGCACGTGGCGAATCTATAGAGTGTTTGCTTAGGTTTGCCACATCATCATCGTCATAGACAGCAATACATCAGTGGTTCACACTGATGCTTAACTGCCACATAACCACGAAGAAGAAGAAACAAACCCTGTAAAGGAAGAGAGAAGATAAAAAGGGAAGGGGAGGGGACTTGACCACTAAAAAATAACCACGTCTACATTCAAATATACAACGTCAGGGCGTCTACACCTTGCAAACAAACAACCGAGCTGTAAGTGAAAAGAAGGCGTTATCAGCAAGACATCTTCCTTGTGGATTTCATTGCCCCGTGTCATTAAGTGCACTCACTTCACAGACAACTTGGCCAAACAACGACAACATTCACACCACTTAGCTCGGTTAGCCGCCATCTCACCTAACGTCTCGAGCCACCGACTCTGTGAGTCACGAGGGCTCCAGCCCGGAAGACGAACCCGATCTACAGTAGCCAACCCCTTCGTGAACGATTTCATTTGTCTACGCCAGGTCATCATCTGTCCACCTCGCACCTTGCGCCAATCGACCGCAGGGTCGGCAAACAGTGCTCGGTGTGGCAAACGACCAGCTGGCATCCTTAGTACATTACCCAACCATCTAATTCTGTGCAAATGTAGTGACTGAACAAAAGAACTCGTTTGACAATCAGTACCAAACACCCGCTTCTTAACCTCCTCGTTGGTGCCACCCGATACGAGCGATTGAACGCAGACATCGGTGGTCAAACACCTGAAAACGGTTCAAGTTTTCTACCCTGAGTGGTCAGGTTTCGCTGCCGTATAGTAATACAGCCTTCACTGTTGTCTGATATACGCGACCCTTAAGCTTCATAGAGATACCTTCTGGGACAAACTTCAATCGGAGTGTATCGGTCTCGATTTTTTGTATGATTTTCTCTGGCTGAACTGATCTGTCTAGCGTTGTAGTCACATAGCCCGTGTCGTTCAGTGGCTCACAGATTGTTGGCTGTAACCTTGTTTTGTAAGGATATTGTCAATATGTGAAGGGCTGTGTACATACGGTCTTCACGTAAGGTTACGTGTCTTCTTGACGAAACTCAAGGTCTCTGTATTGTTGGTTGCCACGTTATCATTATGATATGGGATTGGCAGAGACTATATATAAGAACGCAGGGAAGTTGTATTCCCCCCTCAAAGGGATATAAGTAGAACCCAAAGAAGTGATAGTTCTTGAACCGACTGAACTGAGCTCACTTCTTACGTGTTTCGTAGGTAAGAGTCGATAGCTTTCTCCTGCCAACAAAAGGGTGGCAGCAACCATGCGACTTGTACACTGATCCATTTCAGGAATCAATAACTTCTGAATTTCCTCCACTAAAATCCTCAGTTAGATTCCCTATACATCCAGCTCAGTTGGCTAGTAAAAATGGCATGCCATCCTTGTGAAATTTGTAGTCCACAATATAAGCACTAAACTAATGCTAAAACGAGTTGGGGCCAAACTGAGGAATACACATCACGATGCCCGTCGGGTTTGTCAACTAGATTTAATTCATTGATGTGGGTACATTCAACGGAACTGTCGGTAACTGAAGGTCAACAGTGTAAACAAAACTGGTTATTCACGGCGCTGCCAACATAACTACTGTCGACCCCAACATAGTTGATTACGATGAGTTTATTCTGTTTTGTAATCCATTTTTCGGATTAAGAGCCAGTTGGCGTGGACAAAGTTGGTAATTTTCAGTTCCTCAGTTTCCTCTTTAAAATAATCAAGGCAAAACGGATGAAGGTAAGAAGACAGTTGTGTCAAAAACGTTCCATTGTGTGCTGCCATATTCTGTGAAGCGACAATTTCGGACGACACTCTCCGGTTATAGATCGTGAAGTGCGAGGAGTGTGTTGGACATGCATGTTTGCCAGTTGAAGTGTAATATCTAGGAACCGTTGCTGATTTCAGTCATGTTCGGGTTTGTTCAAATTATACTTCAGAATGCTCCTGCTGATGTGATGAGATCGATGAACGTTAGGCGGTTCCTAATCTAGGAGGTTATAAATTTACGGTTTAGTACATCATCAACGAGAACCACTGATGTATTGCTATATGTGATGATGATGATGATGATGATGACAAGGTATGTTCACATAAACCTGGGTCCCGGAGATACTGTGAAAATTGTTAGGGGATTATAAAGCCTTTTCTACGTAACTAGCTCCGGGTATCAACCTGGGCTAGTTGCGTTTTTCATATACGTACAAATCCATGCTATTAGCCGGCTTGTGCGGTACTCCTGGAGTTCCCGGCCGACTCAGTGCTAGGTGGAATGGGTGTTTACAACTTCTTGTAGGTTTCAATTATACCGCTTATAATGTTGACCGGCTTGAGCCTGAGGTGGTTGATAACGCTAGTCTTGAAAACCATGCTGGGCACTTGCGTCTTTTAGATTGTAAATGTCGTCGATCAACTTATGCTCGGGTTGCGGGACTGGTTAATGTTCGCATTCATAGCAATTTGCCAGCCCATACCAATTAAATGCAATCCAGCTGACTTAAACTCAACAATTTGTCTGTTTAGCTCGACTTGCCTAATCACTCTATACTAATCTAAGCCCTACAACACTGTGCATTACCTGTCACATAATCCGTCTTCCAGTATGTCCCATCCGGCCGTCTTACTGTGGTCAGATTAACCATTTGGATTATTTGGTATGACGTGTATAGTTCAAGTAGTAATTTACATGGTCTTTAGAAACAAAATATCCCAACATTAATCAGTACTCCGGAGCTATAATTTAAACTTACTGTTCTCGGGCGTACCGCCAATCAACTTAGAGATCTGCTTATTTCACTGCATGGCTGCCGCTACTCTTGTGCACTGACTTACGTTAAAAGAAATTTTACTTTGTATTTAACTTCAATATATGTGTTGTCAAGTATGCACACATTTACTGCTGGTTAAAAAAATGTTCTGCCTTATACTTTTACAAATCCTTCCTTTTTTCAGAAATTCTGACAAGTAATCGACCATCTTCAGCATGTCTTCCGGCCTTGTCTATCCCAAGATTAGGAAGGATAACAGTATTTCAGATGAATATTTCGGGAGGAAGGTAAGGTTCTCTGAATTGAGTTACATACTACTTTACTTCTTAAATATAACAGTCCAGATGAATGTAACCGTCCCGTCAATTGTATAACGCCTATCATGGTCCAGTGGCTAATACACTTGTAAGTGCTTTGAGACTCGTTCCCCGTTTTTTCTTCAATTTTCAATATGTCAGTGGATTGGTGATGGAAGTCTTGTGTTTCACAGACTAGAATCCAGAACAATGGTCAACGTATGGAACTAACAGCGCCCGCACTGTCTACCCGATACTGTCTATACACTTCGGGTGACTTCACGGCTGTCACTACCGGTCAAGCTGGAGTAGGTATATTCTTCAACACGAGGGCCGCAGCTGCATTAATAGATCGGATTCCTGTTAACGGTAGACTTTATGTCGTCCTTTTGGCAGGTTTTGTTAAGGCCAGCCGTAAACGCAAAACCTCCAGAAATCTCTTCATTGTGTCTGCTTATGCTCCCGCTGACTGTATTAGCACTGGCGTCAAGGATGCCTTTTATTCGGATCTGGCTACCCCTTTTTGGTCAACACATGGTTCTGATATTGTCGTTCTGACGAAAGATATGAGCGCCCAGGTGGACCACCTTGGTGAGGCTGAGTCTCGTTTAGGTGGCAGGTTTGGGATAGCATCGTGAGGTTTGGTTGATGGAGAAAGTTAAGGAAACGGAGACCGCTTTTGTTTCAAAGAACATTGGCAAATTCTTTGGGTTGATTCGTGTTACTGGTCCCAGGCGACCGTCTGTAAGTGAGGCAGATGGCACACTCATCTATAATAAATCCAGAAGGTTAGAGCAGTCGGCGGAACAGTTCGAGGATCAATTTAGCTGGCCTTCTGCTTCTACTATGTTGCTGCAAAAAATTTGTAACGTAGCATCTTGGTCGGTAGATTTAGCACCATCCATCGAGGTCCGCAGCCGTCTTTCGGTTCTCAAACGTAATAGGGCTGTGGACCCAGGTGATCTGGTGCCGGCACTTTTCAAAGAAGGTTGGGGAACTTTAGTAGAGG
>JTDE01006284.1:17842-34167 GCA_014338405.1 Paragonimus skrjabini miyazakii
GAGTGCACTTAATGACGCGGGGCAGTGAAAGCCGTGAGGAAGCTGTCTTGCTGATGACGCCTTACTTTCACTTGCAGCTTGGTTGTTTGTTTGCAAGGTGTAGGCGCCTTGATGTTATATGTTTGAATGTAGACGTAGCTCTATTTTTAGTGGTTAGGTCCCCTCCCCTCCCTCTTTTTTCTTCTGTCTTCCTAAACAGGGTTTGTTTCTTCTTCTTCATGGTTGTGTGGAAGTTAAGCATCAGTGTGAACCACTGATGTATTGCTGTCTATGATGATGATGATGATGATGTCTTTCTACACAAAGTTCACTTGTTAGCCGCCAGACTGCCATAATGAAACATTGTTACGCTAATCAACTTTCTGAAGGGGGAGTGGTCCAACCTTAGCACCATTCTCGAGGTCGAGTGAAATATCCTAAACAAAAGGAGACTTCGAATGAGGCATTTCTTTCACAATGCAGCTAGAAGCTTTCGCCGTCCCTCTCGATCTGGCTGCAATAAATTGTTTATTGTGATTAAATCCACAGTGGGCACCACAAAGCACTCAGTACTGGTGCGGTGATTTGCAACTCGTTTTCCTTGGAACGATCGGGAAGAAGCGGAATTCCTTCAGGAAGGAGACAGAATCAATAACGGAAACGCTCCAGAATAAACGATGTCTTGTTGCTTGGGGGAATAGTAATTTGGAAAAATAACATGTCTTTTATCCAGCGCATGATTTTGACACAAAATGCGACGAATGTGTTGTGTGTGGATGTCAGTTAGATCGGATGCTGTTCACCGGAATCTTCATTATTTGTGGGTCATCGTTAGATGAACCAGAAACACCACTGACGATAACGTGACAAAACCGATCGTTGAACTGATTCTTTATCTACAACTTTCCGCGTCTGTTTTTCTGTCTAGAATAAATCAGTGTACACCCCCAGTCCCAAATGTGCTAAGTAGTTTGTGTGCAGCTACAACAACGTGTTCCGTTTCATTAGCTTCCGAAAATACCATCCTTATCAGTCGTGGTTTGACGGCATACGCACTTTCAGTCGCCTAGTAGGCCTCCTGGGCCGCGGTCCTTGGTGCTGATTTTAACGCAGATTATTCCAAAGCTTGATGGTCGTGCTCGTCAAAGAGCTTCGCACAGCTAACGGCACATTCTGGAATAAACCTCTTGAGCGGCGTACCTTGGCCTTTTAAGAAAGGTTATCTCAGTGTCTTTAGCTTACTTCGGTGACTGTATCAAGAGCAACAAAGTGTTCCCGTGCGCGGGGGGAGGGGTAAATTTTCTGTGTGATCCCAACAATGTTATTTGAATTGCACGGAGACTTATCGCTCGAAGTAACGGACGCACCGTGTCTTCTGTTAATTCCGTTTGCGTTGCAAACTTTATTGATCACTTCTGGTGGTTCGTTGAGTTTTGATTCAATAGCAAGATGTTGGTTACTAGCTGGAGCGTTGACATTTTATTGAGCCGCCATACAGTGGAGGCAGACTACACTCGTGCCATTATATATCTCACTAGGTATCCCCAGACACGATACGTGAAATCACATACCTTAGAGAAAGCACTGCGTAAAGCGGTCCTTCATACGCCATCCACAGTTAGACCGGTTCATCATCGCCGCGTGAGCCTGAGGTGACTATATAAATACTGATCAACATTCATAATTCGTTATAAGGGATCTTCGCTAACCAGTCTTTAGCTAATAACCTGAAATAAATTTGAATCCACTGCTTTCAAATTTCGTCGGTTTCATCCGCTGGCGTCAGTATCTCTGAGAGGCATTCAGGGAAAATCTGCTGTAGCATCATCGTGCTTTCGAATCACGGAGCCATTATAAGTGTAATAAAATCTATCAGGATGAATAAATGCTGCCTAGCTTATTTGTCACGTGGGTTAGGTAGACGTTAGTCTGGCACCACTTTAAATTTCATCCGGGGCAGGATATTAACAATGACTAACGCTAGCCTATTTCATTTTGCCATTACCCTGCAGAAAGTGAACTTTTGTCAGACATGGAATTTGATGCATTAATTTATTCCGCTTTATGTAATGGCCTTTCGAAGCGCTTTCATCGACAAAGAGGAGGGTTTTCTCTGTAGGATCTTGATTTTAAAAAACTACTAGAAATTAAGCTTCTCCACAGTCTTCGGAGTGAGTTATGATCTTGCTGCGCATAAAAAACAAGTCAACAAACCGTCTAGAACAATTGAAGGCTTCAGTCTCAAAACGTTATAGAGAACGATTGTGATCCATTCGTGATCCAATCCATTCACTCAAAGCTCGTGAGCTAAATCAGAAGGTACTGTGACTCGCGCCGTCTTTCATCTCTACAGTGAAATGGCGAATTCTGAGGAAACATACAGTTTGAAAAAATAGGAGTAACAAATAACTGAGATGAATATTACTGATGAGTAGCCGGGGATTTGATTAATATCAAGTTGATCACCCCTCACACTTGATCGCAGCGTTCGCACTCAGACTTTCCAGCCAGCCTCTTTCGAAAAAAAGCACTAGACTCGAGTTTCGCTCTCATCATAGCTTGTCTGTGTTGCATACTGACGAGTGTTGTTCAACGTCAAATTAACCAAATCCCCGACTACTTATCAGTAAAATCTAAAATATCGCTGACTGTTCCACTGAGCAAAGTAGATAGGTGTTGCCTGCTTGGCCGGGGTCCTCGTGATCTTTTAGATCGCTGGCTAGAAACTTTACCTGAGATGGCCGTGTATCGCAGTCAGTGGCTCACCTGCATTCATACCGTTTCCAGTTCCTCTAATTTGTCTTTTATTATGTTTTAACCTTCTCAGTGACGTTTTCTTTTACTAGGATATTCTACACTATTGTTGGGCTGAACAGCGGCCCGAGCCACAGAGTCGGTGGTTCGAGACGTTAGGTGAGATGGCGGCTAACTGTGCTCAGTGGCGTGAATGTTGTCGTTGTTTGGCCGAGTTGTCTGTGAAGTGAGTGCACTTAGTGACGAGGGGCAATGAAATCCACAAGGAAGCTATCTTGCTGATAACACCTTCCTTTTACTTACAGCTCGGTTGTTTGTTTGCAAAGAGTAGGCACCCTGACGTTGTATATTTGAATGTAGACGTAGCTGTTTTTAGTGGTTAGGTCTCCCTCCTCTTCCCTTTTTATCTTCTCCCTTTCTATACAGGGTTTGTTTTTTTCTTTTTCGTGGTTGTGTATCAGTTAAGCGTCAGTGTGAACCACTGATGTATTGCTGTTTATGACGATGATGATGAACGAACTTTCGTAGATAGAACACAGTTTATTCACCGGCTATTCGGTATACCAAGAGAACATAGTGTATACTGAAGGCTAATGGCATGCACACACTGGGTGCCTATATCATGTCCACTGCAGCGGTCGTCGAAAGTTTCTACAGTTTGCCTGGGTAGTCGATCAATATTACGTTTTTAGTGTGAGTGGGAGATAGGTCACACAATCGTCAGCTGAATTTTCACATTCGCCGCTACCTTGGCAACTGAGATGTAATGTTAGTTAACATAATATTTTGTCGATATTCGGTTGAATCCAAATGCGATACAATCAGATCTGAACAAAACAGTTAGAAGACGAACACTGGTAGATGCTAGCATTTCGTATTGGCTCGTCAGTATCAAATAACCAGTAACACGAGAAACTTCGGATTTTACGTCCACATTACTTGAGGCGTATGAACAGAAAAACCAACAATAACAAAAACGTCCAGTCGTGTGATCTGAATGACACTCGCTGCAAATTAGGACCATGGCAACCTCAGGCTCACAAATAATTGTTTTTGTACACACAACACAGGTTTGAACCGGTTTATCGCGACCGTTTCAGCAAATTTGGCGCCAAATCACACTGTGTTTACCAATTCTCTTGTAGCTGCGGAGAAAGTTACATAGGCAGAACCGATAGGTCATTGATCTCAAGAATGAAGAAACATGTACCTAAGTGGGTTCACAAACAGGTGTCAAAACCTGACATCGTAGTCACCGTGATTCGTAAGCCCCCAGTTTCGTCGATCGGACGATACATCCTGTCAACTGGCCACAACATAGACTTGACCTCAGCCTTCACTATCATAGTACGCCACCACAACACACGGTTCCTAAAATTTGCTGAAGCCGTCGCGATAAATCTGTTCAAACCTGTGTTTTGTGTGCAAAAACAATTATTTGTGAGCCTGAGGTTGCCATGGTCCTAATTTGCAGCGAGTGTCATTCAGATCACACGATTGGGCGTTTTTGTTATTGTTGGTTTCTTTGATCATACCCCCCAAGTACTGTAGACGTAAAATTTGAAGTTTCTCGTGTTACTGGTTATTTGGTACTGACGAGCCAATACGAAGTGCTAGCATCTATCAATGTTCGTCTTCTAACTGTCTCGTTGAAATTACTGAAGGGATATAACTGTTTTAAACAATCAGATCTGTCAGTTACAGGGACACATTGTCCTGGTTTCGTTTTATTAGCCACTGAAGTTAACGTATGCTTGAAGTTTTTACAGTCACAAACTGTTCGCTGTCACTTTATGTACATAATCACTTGTTATTGAGATACTGCTGGATTATCGAAATTGAGATAAAAGCAGCAAGTTGACTCAAACTAGCGCATGTGTACATTCGTAATCGATGGTCGGATGTCGGTGCTGCTGACTTCTGTCAATCATTATGTCTGCCACTATAACTTAATAACTACTATCTCTCATGATTCTTTGGTTTTCTTGTTACGTTTTAGATTGAAGACCCATACAGGTGGTTGGAAGATCCCGATTCTGAGGAGACAGTTGCGTTTGTAAAGGCTCAGAATGCAATTACAACTGAGTATCTTAACAGATGTTCTCATACAGATAAAGTTAAAAAAAGGTGTGACTAATTGTTTATTTGTTCTACGGCTGTACCTAGGTTGAAAGAAATATGGAACTATGAACGATATTCTTGCCCATTCCAATTTGGACCGTACTATTACTACTGGAAAAATAGCGGACTACAAAATCAAAGGTTCGTTTGTTGCTTCCATTGGGATTTTTGACTCAGGATTGCCTTCGTACAGTGTACTCTATCAACTGGACTCGTTAAGCGGAACACCTTCTGTTTTTCTTGATCCAAATGCGATTGATGCCGATGGTTTAGCTGCTGTTCGAGCGTACAGTTTCTCTGAAGAAGGCAAATACTTTTGCTATGGTTTGAGCCATAGCGGTTCAGATTGGTCTGAACTAAAGGTGCACACTTTTTTAACGGTTTTTTAGTGAGCCATTCGTTTTAGTTCAAAGTTACCGAGACTGGCGATGATCTTCGTGATTTGCTGAAACGAGTGAAATTTAGCTGTATCGAATGGACTCACGATGAAAAGGGTGTTTTCTATTGTATGTATCCTGAACACGAAGGCAAAGCAGACGGGACGGAAACCCAAGCGAACAAAAATCAGAAGTTGATGTACCACTTATTGGGCTCTGAACAGTCAGAAGATGTTTTGTGTGTTGAACGTCCGGACCAACCTGCCTGGATAATGTGAGTCAGTTGTTTTTTCACTGCATACTATGCACACACGAATCACATGCACTCAACATAGTTATCTATTGTTTACAATCGTGGTCGAAAAACATCTTTTAACACCGTTGTGTGATTCAACGGACAGATATATGTGCGTGTTCCTAAATGACGCTATCTTCTGTTTAGTGGATCAAATCACGTCTGCTTGTTGCTACGGTATTTTCTGTCATATATTCAACCGTTTAACATCCACGAATGCAGTTGGGCAAATGAACAACACAGAACCCATGATTCTCACGACACTGCAAATCAGAAATTCTCTTGCTGGCGTAACACATGCACTTCCAAGTTTGACTTTTCTGTCTGGAAGACGTGACGGCCAAAGGTTTTTCCGATGGAAAACCATATGAAGTTCGTTTGCACACAAATTCCAATTTCCTTGTTCGTACTCCGTTATTTACGGCACAGAATTTCGTTGTTCAATATGAAACCCGGCATCGGAGCAACACTTCGTTTTGGATTTGAAGTATTCATCCTGAATAGCCGGGTAAAACGAGGAATATCTGACAGTATCAGCGTCTCGGGGGAATCGACGTCAGCACGCCAACTGTCAATCATGCTTCCGCAGGTTCAGGTCCTTGCTGTGTCCACTTTTTAGACCTAAGGGGCTTGACGGTATGCAGGTTACATTTAACCAAACATGTAGTTTAAAAGCAAATGTTTTGCTTCGTAGTGCGTGAACATTTCGTTACTATACTTTTTTCCATACTGGTTTCTCTTTTAGGCATAAGAATGTATCTTTCGTGTAAAAGCCTTTCGTTTTAGTGTAGTAGAATTTCTCCATTGTATTTTCAGGCTATGGAAGTAGCTTATGATTGGTCTAGTGGACTCATATTTTGTGGCCTTTTTGATTGCGACTGCTCGCATTGGCTGCTGAGCTAGGACAATGTCCGACGGAACACTTGAGTTGTGAAGATCGTCATGTGGTCCAATCGGGGTATAGAGTCCAGCCCAGAGAGGGCAGAGAACACAAGCCAATGATTGAACCACATGACGGCCTTCACAACTCAAGTGTTCCCTCGGAAATTGTCCAAGCGCAGCAGCCAATGCATGCAGTCGCAATCAAAAAAGCCGTAATATATGAGTCCATTAGACCAATCACAGGCCACTTCCACAGCCTGAAAATACAATGGAGAAATTCTAGTGCACTAAAACGAAGGGCTTTTACACGAAAGATACATTCTTACGCCTAAAAGAAAAACCAGTATGGAAAAAGGTATAGTACTGTTAAGACGCAGCTAGCCAATGGGTTTGTTAATCACCATGTTTTTTCTTCAAAATTTTAAATCTTGTAAACCATGATTCCAATGTAGTTACCCAGCTCGAAAAGTGTACATGTGATTGATGAAATCGAAACTAATCTACTGCTCTAAGTGTGTTGTCTGGAGATACGACCTTTTTTGATTAGGATTCTTTTGGGTACTTCAACTGCGTTTCGATCTATATTACCTTGTTTGTGATGTGGAAAAAATACGTTTAACGGAAGAGTTTGATATGGTTGAAACCAGAGACACATGGGAGTGCTACTGGTTTCTGTACTTTTTTCTATCTTTTATTCCTTTTGTACTAGGGTGGCTTCCCTAGTTCTCGTCACTTGCGGCCCCCTAAAACGCGGAGTTGTTTTCGGAACTAGTAGTTTACAAGGACGTGGCTTTAGAAGGTGCTCTCGGTTATCAACCACCCTTATCTTCGCTGGCCATTCTACATCTAATAAGCTCTGATCGTTTGAGAAGTATCATAGTTTGTCGACTTTGGTAATGGAAACCTTGGTATCTCGTCTGCTAACGAGGTCACTCACACCGTCCACTTAACGCTGGTAAGATAATGCTTTCTGTATGCCAGATGGAACGGTAGCCGCATTTTGCTGTCGGCGTTAACTTACAAGACGACCAAGCAATGACGTAATCATCACCCAGGAAGCATATCTGAACACTGTTTACGTTCGTAATGTATGGTATTATAACATCTTATTACGCCATCATCACCCGTGGGCGACAGTCCATCTGGAGTAGGTTTACGAAGAGTTACTGGACCCTTTTACAGTCTTCATCAGTATTGTATTGGCAATGTCCCCGCTTCCTTTTGGGGCTAGACCGGAACCACGGGTAGATTTAACGGCAAATTGTTGGAGTTTCGAAATAACGCCTTTATATTTTAAGTTTGCAAACTATATGCGAAATTACTTATACCTTTGACTGGTTTGTTTAATAAGGGCAGCTTTTTCTGTCGTGCATTACGTAGAAACCGCACTTTGACTGGGACGCGTCCGGTCTACCTGTCACGCTGAACAGGAGTTGTGTGGTGATTGCACCGCATAAGCCACTCGTG
This sequence comes from Paragonimus skrjabini miyazakii, assembly GCA_014338405.1. Lineage (NCBI taxonomy): Eukaryota > Metazoa > Platyhelminthes > Trematoda > Plagiorchiida > Troglotrematidae > Paragonimus > Paragonimus skrjabini miyazakii. The sequence continues at coordinate 25,718 of JTDE01006284.1, forward strand.
CCACATAGACTATTAGCTATACGTCCGACAAATCTCTCATCTCCTTAATCTCTGAGTTGGAGTCGGAATGTCTCGCCCCATAACTACAGATGACACCTCTAATTATAGTCCCTTGTCACCAGATCATTACTTGTTTGTGTATAGTTTTGAACTGAACGCTGTGGTTGGAAACTTTCATTCCTTCCTTGTTTATATCTGAGATTTTTGACGGCATTCAAACTTCCACTCGTTTTTATTGTTTACCAAATCACCTAACCCTCTAATCTTTTATTTTGCTTTCTCCCACTTGTTCAGCGGAGCGGAAGTTTCTGTTTGTGGTCGCTATTTATTGATCACTTACCACGACGGTTGTGAACCTAACAATCTTTTTTACTATTGTGATCTAGCTGCTGTGGATTACAAAATTACCGGTGAGTAGATTACGTTGATGGTTGGCATTTGTCAGCTTCATTTTTGGTGACCAAGCGTTGCTAGCTTTTCCGTTTTTTACTCATCTTCTGCCCAGTTGCGATTTTTTTACGAGGTTATCTTTCCGCTGTTACAAGTCGCGTGTAGTACTCTTTAATGTGCCCGGGTTTTTATCTTAGTTCATCGCCACAAATTTATGCTTGTCCGTTCCACCTCATATGTTTCCCATCCTATTGCTTACTATTATACTGTTGACCGACTGATAGTTGATTTTGTCAAAGTAAAGCTAATTCCAAGAGACACGTGATGTTTAACTAACGAACGAAGAAACTGGCTCGATTCGCACTGTTGTCTGATTTGGGGTGTGCTTGTGCAGTGCTCCCTACTCATTGAGACCATCCTGCTACAGTGACCAGTGCTTTCAGGGACAGGACAAATTCTGTTGAAAACTTACGTTGAAAGGACACTAACTTCCAAAACAGTGACTTTCCCAGCTTTTTCAACCTATCACCTCCTTGGTCTCTTAATCGCGACACAATCGCCCTATCGGCCTCCTAAACGTATCGTCAGTGCCTTGCTCACGGAAAACAAAACCGCTGCAGCTAGTCGCAATCATTGAAGTATGATATTAAGCTGCATATAGTGGAACTTCGCTATAAGCAGGAAAATGTTTTTCCCGTTGTTCTGTGACAGTTACGCACCAATGTATTACCGTCTGTGATGAAGCCGACATCGGAAAGCAGCAACAGCGTTCGGAGTGGGCTGTAAAATAATCATACGCCACTTCTGTTTGAAACGTAATTACGATCCCCTTCGAAAACGTGATAATACGGGAACCGCGTGCGCCACGGCAGACAAGTGTCACCGACTACTTGCTTTACTCATATGAATGCACACTTGTGTATACGTACAAAACCTGACTGTTCGATGAAGAACATGCTATGCACGTGTACGTCGTGCTAGAATCGTATTGTGTGCGAAAAGTCGCGGACAGATATAAGTACTTGCTAAATTTTGGTAGTTATTTGTTATAGAGAACTAATCGATACGGTGTGTTATTTTCAGGACCCCTAGAACTTATTGAAATGATCCTCTACTACACCTTTCTATAGAGCAGGATGATAGCTCCGTCTGGTGCAGTTACATTTGTTCAGACTGAACCTCTGTTAGAGGCAATCTCAAATCCACCTATTCAAAGAGTTGATAGGTCTTTCTCTCCCCCTCAATTTCTTATTATCAATTTCTTCTGTTCTCACGTCGTTCCCTATTGAGAGATATTGTGCAGGTTGAGAAACTGGTCTACAGTGTCAGCCACTGTGACCGTTTCGTGTAATTTAGGTACTGCATTTCACGTCTGTTGTTGTGACGATCGTCAAATCAGATGGTCATGGTCTCGAGTTGGTTTATTTTGAGCTGTGAAAGGAATTAGAGTCATTTTAGGGGTGGGTATGTAATCGCGATGCACATACAGTGGACAATCCAGCAAATCTACTCTCAATCCTTGTTTAGTCTGGCTTAAACTCCATCCCGGTCACGTCTTTTGATGTTATACTTTGGATAAGCGCCTATCTGTCTTTCCGCAGATGGCGGATCGTCACATTCTATCTCACGTGACACGAACAACCAAAGGACCTAACACGGCAACGACTTCTTATATTGTTGGATTATCCACTGTCAGTCATTTGGAGTTGTCGTTACATCAGTACCACGTTACCATGCATCTCCGACTCCACGATTGACTGCGAAGTTGGTTTCAGCTGAACCACTACAATTCAAATAGTCTTACGGCAAAATCATCACAGGGCGTGCTAGCCAAGGACGCATTAGCACAGAACAAGAAAGTGATCATAATTTGCTCCGGTCGAAACTAAGAACGTCAGCAAAGCATATGACCAGCTGTGTAGACTACTAAAGCATGTTCTGAGCAGCCTCAGGTGTACGGAACAGCAAGTATGCAACTGGAATGGAAGTGTTCACAAATAAACATGGAATTTCCGCATTCACACCGATGTGTATACAGTAGCTTGAATAGCCACACGAGTAAAAATATCGTGATTGAATTGCTTGTATTCATCGAATGCCACAGATTATGCTTACCGAGCCCTTATTGACAACAGCAAATCGCATTATTCACTCAACAAGAATGGATACTCCACCATTGGACGCCCGTAAAAGCGCATCAAGTGTAAACGGGAACAATGCGCTGTGCGTGCCTGATTCGTGCTGACTGAACGCCGCAAACCGCTTTGTCCATTTTGACAACTCTAACCCTCTGTACACCACGTGGCGTACAAGGATCGTGGTGCTGGCTACAGACTCGAACGATCAAGTAAGCGGGCTAGGTTCTTACGACCGTGATCCACACTCTTACGGTGTTCATCGAACAGACAACGGCGAATGTTTGTTTATTATGTGTAGTAATAACGGTCTGTTTCTTGCAAGTACTAATTTTCCATGTTCTAGGCGTCAGTGCGCCGCCTGGAGACCTCTGTCGCCGAGTTAGTCGTGAACACAGATAAAAGACTGCAAGCCATTCTGGTGCACCCTCATGGATTCCCATCTGGCGCTAGTATGTGCCAAGTTCTCTTTGCGCTTTGATGAGAAGCCACTTCAGACACCAAGTTACACAAACGCTTTACGCTTACAAGTGCGCGCCTGACTGTAGTTTAGGTCCCCACCCACCAGACGACACTGAAGCATATCGGGCGCATATACGGTATGCACTGCATAAGTGTGGTAATGTCTTTTGTGGTACTATTGCTCATTCAGCTGCCAATCATTGGGTCTGTATGCGAAATCTGCAACTTCTTGACGATCGCCGAAATATCCCGTCCAGCGGCAAGTGCAATTCAGTTCTTATTTCTACTCGCCTGGAAACCCGCAAGCAACGCGTTGTCAAGTTGAAACTATCCTCTGCTACTGGGATTTCAGAAACCTTTTGCCGTCTCATCCGAGCAACGGGTTGCATGAAACTAGATGTGAGCGAGGTAGTCTGCGACGCTAATGATTAGTCTGTCCATAACCTGTAACAACGCTCTGGACACTGAATTGAGCACTTCCAACAACAGTGCAACTGGCCAGCCGCGCCACTGACTATGTCTTCAGGCTCTGCCTGTGCTCATTGGTCTGTTGACGTTTTTTCGCCCTCAGAGACAAAAGTCTCTCTGGAGATTAATCTTCTGATCAATTCTTCTTCGAGGTTAATCTTTACGAAGCATCCGGCCCAGACGAACTTCCTCTTGTCCCTTTTGTAGACGAAGGTCCAGCCTTAGTTAAACAGCTCCAAAGACTGAATTCCTGAGGTCGTTCCAAGTCACCGAAGTTTGGCTAACATCGTCCTCATTTTTAAAAAGGGGCTCACGCACTTTTTGTGCAAGTCACAGAGTAATTCGTCTGATATCCATTGCGTCAAAGTTGCTTGCAGCCATTGTACTTCATAGACTAAGCAAAACGTACGAGAAGAATATATGTGAGGAGCAAGCTGAGTTTCGCCCTGGCCGTGGCTGCATTAATCACATCTTCACACATCGCTATTTACTTAAGCTTCGTTATTCGTGTAGAAGGCCAACAGTTGTCTTCTTGGACATCAGAGGAGCCTTTGATTCGGTTGACAAAGATGCACTCTGGAACTGTCTGTTGAGGAAGGATGTGCCCGAAAAGTATGTCGACATATTGAAGGCAATTTACTATCAGACCTCTGACCAGATTAGGGCTAATGGCGGGATATCGCCAACCTTAAGCATTTCAAGTGGAATGCAACGAGATTGTCCAGCCTTCGCTTTTTATTTAACTTTAGTAGACAAGATTCTGGAGTGTGCCCTGACGGACTATGAGTGCGATGGTGTGGAACTTCTTGCAGGCATTCAACTTCGACACAGTGTGCAGACGACGTCGCTGTAATCTGTGAAAGTTCGTGAGAGCCCGTATTAGAAGTTTCAGTTCGTCATTTTCGTGTGGTCCTTGTAGGTTGGTTTGTGGCATTGGCATGATCTCAGTCTTTCTGCGAAGGACCGAATGTACGATGCCGCTCCAGGTGTGGTCCTATTGTACAGCTGTGAACCCTGGTCTGTTCGAGTGGATAACGTTCACAGAGCATCCGCTTTCGACCATCGGTGTCTCAGAATAGTTGATAGCTTGTGGTTGGAATACCGTGTCAGTGGTGACGAGGCTCACCGATGTGCCTCTGGGGCGAAAAACTCTGCCGATCCCTGAGTATACCGATCTCGTGTCACAGGCTCCGTCAACTTGGCCACATCTTACGAATGCGAACTCACCTCCTGCTACATCGTGCCTTGTTTGTGAATGATGGGTTGGACCGGAACCGACAGTTTGGTGTCGAGCGTATGTCTTGTGTTCAGTGTATGTGGATTGTGATTTTGATGCTTGCTCCAGTAGGGCTTTCCCAGCCTCGCTGTTGTGATCCAGAGGACAATAAATTTCCTGTCTGATATGGCAAAGAATAAAAGTGGACAGCATTGTTGTTGCAAGTCTCTGTTTGCATCGGCGTAATTTCCTTTCTCCCTCTTTATGTCTTTTTTTCCTCTACTTCTTGGTATACCTTACTGTTTCTCGTATATTGTGACACTTTTTCCATTTCAGCCGATCAGTTCTTGTTACAGATGTACATTTTCCCGGGTGCCTAATGTTGTATATGGTTGTGCGTATTGGTGGTTATAGAAGAGCTCAAGCGATTGCGCAGCATAACAGTTTCGCAGTTAGCAACGGATGGCTTTTCAGATACCAACAGAACGACGAGAGGTCTCATCTTTTAGCTGGAGATACTGCTTGTATCAACCAAACTTTGATTTTTACGTTCTGATAAATATAAGGGATATCCATTTAAAAACTTATTCTACTAAAATACAGCTTGATTATTTCCCCCACACACACTTAATTCCAAAGTATTCGCCTGTTGATGCTATATTTGAAGGCCAGGATGTAAGTCTCTCTTGCCCGTTGTTAGATCTTGCGGTAATTGGGACTGGTTGGAATCACACGTGCTTTGGAAGTTTGAGTCATTTCAGTTTTTTGGTTGAGTACGCATTCGATTGCAAGGCTCAGATTCACGTGGATATTTTCGCCACTTGGTTAAAACAAATCGGCATTAGTAAAAGGAACATAAAGAAAGGCAGATGGTGCCGCTGCCTCTAGATACTTACATCATCATCATCATCATAGACAGCAATACATCAGTGGTTCACACTGATGCTTAACGGCCACAAGATACTTACATAGCTCATCTAAATGAGTTTTTAGACAATATTAAACTATTTTTATCGCTTAACGCATCATATCCCCACAACCATTAAGTACAAGCATTAATGCTTGAGTTGTAAACTGGAATTTAAGTGAGTATCTTGTTTATCACATTTCAGAGTTGATGAGTTTATCAGGTGACCAGTGGGATATATAAGAGGGTGCGATTTGTATGTCTTACCCTGTTTTGCAGTCCTCTGATTAGTCGTCTTGAAACACTATGAATATTTTACCGCCTCATTTGTGCTTCAACAGATGTGATTTCTTTTTCCTTAGAACAAGTGAACAAGACGAGAAATGGATCGATCTAAAATGAGCATTGCTACTGTTGGCTCGTTACACATTTCATGAGTACGCAACAGCCGTTAAGTCTACCTGCTCATTTCTCGTCACTCCAAACTGCTGATTTCCAGTGCTTCAGAGACGCAAAAATGCCCTAGTACATGAAACCGGCAAGGAAGTAAAAGCCTCAGCAAATAAGAACATCTGCTTCGCAAAGGCACTTCAACTGGCAAGTGTCGGACACGTGTGATGAAAACAAAGTGCGGATGATGAGAACTACTTTCGTGCACACTAACTGTTCTTTTTGCGATTTAACATGGCAGATGGCATATAATGGAGGCAACACTAGTACTCTCTCCTCCATTGTGTTCGACTTGTGTGCTTTTTCAGAATGGTCGTTGTATTGAAAAATATCTTTGTTACAAGCTCTTACACTCCAGTTTTCCAATTTTTGTGATCTCTTCTGGACGGTAAATGTATTCAATCTTGGTGCGCCTGTATCGCTGTAATGTTGATGATAACCTGCGTCATACCATGACGAGAAACAAATCAGAAACGTAAATAATCTAACATTCGATGAACTACGCAGCCATTTAGGTTATGTTGAAATCTGCTGCTGCTACTGAGTCAAGGAGAACATGGGCATCTGAACAAATCATCAACCAAAAGGAAATGTTAAGCAAAGATCTTGGATCATCAGCACCAGAAGTTTACACGATATTTTAATGGAAATTCATGTGCTTTATGACCTGGAATTTCGGTTTCGAAATGACCCGTTGTACATGCACATTGAACAGTTAAGATCTTGCATTCTAAAAGGAAGTTCGCTCAGCCAACACTAGCGTTCATTTCTGTCGCTTTTAACATAAGCCTAGGGGACCAACGATCTAACAGTTGGAACGAAATCGCTAGATGATGGCGCTTTTCACGTCTACAATCAACAGCTAGACTCCTGTATCGAATAAACTTTGGGCATATATGTTACGTGAAACGTACCCTGGGCTTTAACTGGCTTGTCACTGTACCATCTTTGGCAGCATTTCATCTGGTTGACGTCTGTATAATCGAAATCAGACCAACGCCAGTAGGTAGGAATTTCTTTCTGGCGTTCAATTTCCGTTAGTAGTTTGGACTGCTTATAGTAAAAGCCTCTATTCTCACACTTGGTGGTACTAATCTTACAGGGTCATATGAGTTGCGGAATGTATGCGTGACGCTACGATCACTTCAACACACGTTGTTTGTGGTCGTCTGTATGACCTCTGGCGTTGTTTGACTTAGGTAACTGTGACAGGTTAATCCGGATACGAAATTCGCAGGCATGCTTTCTCCAAAGTTAATACCGACATGTTAATGAAATTCACTGTGCACTCGTTTATTTGTTCTGTCATGTCTTGCGTCGTATCTAGTTTGAGTTCCAACCTCCTGTCTTTTTTCAACCAATCGTTTTCACAAATTAGCTGCGCACTTATTTGGTCATACATTGCTCTCATTGTTGCAGCTGTGATCGCTTGTTAAACCACTGTGCCGTAATCCACGTTTCCTGATTAATGAACGGAATCCTTGAAAATTTATCATTTTTTTATATTTTTCATCAGGTAAGTTGGATCTCATTCCAATCGTGGATCAGTTCGAGGCGGTGTACGAGTACATAACCAACGATGGTCCGGTGCTAACAATACGAACAAATTTGAATGCGCCCATGTACAAGTTGATTAACATCGATTTGTCTAACCCGGATCGGGTGAGTCTGTATGCGTCTTAGCTGACGTCCACTGCGGTTTGTGATAAGCTGTCAGACCAGAATAGCCCCGTATCCATACTGTTGTTATTAGAGACGTTAATTCCTTTAAGGTATGTGTGGCTCACATGCGACCGTAACGGTTTGTAAGGTAACGTTTTGCCCTCTCTTACTAAGGTTCAACCATACTTGGTAGGTTAATCGCCCGTTCAAAAATTCGTTCAGGTGGCTACGAACAACAAACCAAGTCAATTCGTGTTGATCGGGGAGGAATTGTGTTAGACGATTTATGAATGTAATGAAAAAGTGACTGGATGTAAGTTAAAGGAAATTTCAGTGAGGTTACTAGCGCGTGAATGTTGAAGTACTAATACAACGTTTCTTCATTTGTGTTTATTTGCTTACCTCTGGAACCGGGATAGAACGGTAGTTAAGACACTTGCGATGCAGGTTTTCTTTCACGAATAAAATTTAAACTGATTCGCCTGTAACCCTGGCGTTGGGCATTGTGTTCCAGTATGAACGGACCTTAACTGTGATGCATCTCTGTTTATAAAATAATTTGCTATTCTACATCATCATCATCACAGCAACCATGAGGCTGACCAAAACGTACTGTGGCTCGGGCCGTCGCTCACCTCAACAGTGACGTGGAATATCCTAGAAGAAAACGTTACTAAGGAGGTTGAACATTAGTAAAAGAAGACTAAGCGGAAGAACTAGAAATGGTATGGATACAGGTACGCCATTGACTGCGACACAT
>JTDE01006285.1:11573-30990 GCA_014338405.1 Paragonimus skrjabini miyazakii
CGATGTATTTCATTTTTTTCATTCACGCCGCTCATTTACAATTGATGTACTGTAAGTACTTAGCCTGAAATTCCGATTTTAAAATTTCATAAAATATTTGAAAATCGAGGATTCGCGCCAAAAGTACCGTTTTGGCTTTTGAACGACCTTCAAGGCGAATCCCGTGAAACGGATAATTGCCTACGAAATTTGCAAACATGAGTAAACCAGTAAATACTTTCCACTGTTATATAGGTGCCTGCGCATTAATGGTAATATTAACCGGCAATGACATTTTGCGTCTTCTTTTGAGAAGGTGATCCGTTCACCACCATGCTCCAACTTAAATCTTACAACGAGAAGGAAAAGTCAACATTTCTACATAGGACAACGTTTGAACTGCAACAGTGTATGCTTAGTAGCCAAACATGTTAATATTCTCGCTGAACCACAATGCCAACATGGTTTGATCATACATGTTCATTTTTTGCATATCTCCCAAACGCCGCAAAATTGGGCATCATCATCACACCGAACTACTCATTACATATTGAAAGTTACAATGAGTGCATTTATAGAACGTAAAGTAGCAAGCTGTTTTGCCGAAAATGCCGGAAGCACTTGCATTACCAAGCTGAAAGTTTAGAAAGTTCTTTAATGTGTTCCCATTTGATCACTAAAACTCTCTGTTTATCATCGATAAACTATAAACACATTGTGGAAAATTTAAATTTTGATAGTTTCCAAAATATTCGAAGTTCGAGATTTGTCGGCAGGTTTCAATGACCTTCTGACTTAATGCCTAAGGAAGCCGCGATTGCGGAAGTTAACTTAGGTAAGTTGGCAGAGAATTAAATGGCATTCCCGGTAGAAAATAAGGTTCGACTTTCTCCTTATTTGATAATCAAAATTTAAAGTATTCCACGAATTTCATTGGGAAACGAACAAGAAAATTCGCAGCGGCCAAGTTAAATCCCGCCAATTTTCAACGGTCTAGTGGACAGTAGGTTGATTTCTGAGTTGAGGCAGAGTCCTCTTGAAGATGGTTCAGGATATTTCGGGGAACCGTGATATGCTTACTGTTTGTTGACGGCAGTCTAGCGACCATACAGGTATCCGGTTCCTTCCACCGCCTAACGTTGTTGTAGATAAAATCCTTGAATGTGGGCTGTGCGAGCACACTCGGTTGGAGCAGTAATCTTAAGGACTACAAGATTGTTTTCGAATTTAGTCCAACCAAGGACTTGAGACCGCGTTCTGCGAAAGGAGACCAAAATTTGATCTGGGTGAAAAAGCTGTGAACTTGCCCGTAGCTGACATAAACATGTACAGATTTGGAATGAATTGGGAGGGGAAAAGAAGTATACATACAGTAGGAAACTCACCATATATACAAACCTACTAGGCGGCAGCAGAGCAACCCAAGTTTTTCTCACTGTCCACTATTTCATACTGTTATAAAAACTGGGAGCGTGTTAATATGTGACGTAATTGTGGGAGACGAGAAAACGAACATCTCACGTACCGTTCCATTTATGCGACGTACATTACATGCGAAAATACACACCCGGTGATGGAAAACCAGCATACCTGGTTCTCACCAGTCCATCCTTCATATAAAACTTCCTGGGTTAATAGTGTCAGTCTACCTGATCTCGGAGAAAGCAGATTAGGACCGATGGAGTCTAAGTATGTACAAATCCAATTTCCGCTCAAGTGGGGACAAGTTTGGAGCATCAGTCGCGTTCTGCAGTGAGGCTTTCCGATGGGAACACACCTTCATGGAGAAAAGCTGTGCCGATATGGCAGTCGGCCCAATTAGTTAGCTAATTCAAGCTGGTGTCCTTGAAGTCTAGAAATTTGTGTTCTAAGAATGAGATGCAGGAGATTTTTAGGATAAAGTATATTGGAGTGTGATGCACTCACTCGTCCCTATATGATTGGGGGCGCTTTTAGACGGTTAAACCTCGTGCAGCAGGGCTGTATGCGCAGGCTATTGATCCGCTTTGTTGTGTGGCCCCCGATGGGTTTAAGCCTTAGAGAGCCTTTAGCGAGATAGATGGCATACACCTGGGCAGTCACCCAAAGCAGGGTGTGGACTAGTCACCCGTAAATAATCTACGTGGGGAAGGAATGTGTGGCATATACTGGCGTTGAGTCGTCGTGCTGCTGACATTTAGATCCCCCGCTGTAATGTTACCTAGATCACTTTCAGATTCAATAACAGGGAGGCGTGCATTAATATCGCGGTAAAAAGAGACAGATTTACCGAATATGCGGTGCTCACATTCAGACCCGTTAAATGACAGCAGTTTCCTTCGTACCCATTCTGCTGCAGCAGTGAGGTCATTCTGAAGGACAACTTGGTCCTCATGTGGGATAATGGTTCACCACATTTAAGATTTGCCGACATACAAAAGCGACAGGGAGTTGACATCAGGGGGGTCTTTAATAAAGAGGGTAAACCTTACTTGCCGAGGTGTGTACCCATATGGTACCCCTATAGGGGCAGTGTACTTTTGTGAGCGTGCCTCATCATCCACCACGTGGAAAACCAGTCTTCAAGGTAGTAAACGAGCCAAAGCAGACCGTCAGTGCAGATAGCAAAACCTGCTGGCTGGACAAAATTCTAGTATAGTCTTTCGACAGCAGAGCCCTCATCGATCGCCTTGGTCCAGTTGTCCGCAGTTGTCCTCAAGTGGGCTGGTGATCCATCAATGTTTCCTGCTGAGCCCACGCTGAATGACCGCCAGTGCTGTACTCTAAGTGTGTCTGAGACAGTCGTCGAGTATACCCTGCATTGCTTTAGAGATGGTTCATAGCAGTGATATTGGGCGGTAGCCAACTGCGTTCGTTCTAGATACTCCCTTGCAGACCATAATGATACTGACCGCCTTCCAGGTCCGACGGACCGTCACCATTTTTAGGGAGCATTGGAAAAAGTTTGTGAGGGTCTTGTTGAGTATCCTCATGCAGTTCCGAAGATCAGGCCCACGTATTCCATCCTCATCGTCGCTTAGTGTCTTCGGCACTAAGGGCTAACATGGTTTCAGCGGCATCAAATTGGTCATAGTTGACAGCAGGACTGTTGTTGGAACTCCGCACTTCGTAGACCCTTGCACACTGCCTACCCAGATTCTCGGCAGCATACGAATTACAGCCAGCGATATGAGTTTAGTGCACTAAATGCCAGGTACTTGCAGCGGTACGCGTGTACGACCAAGAGTGTGTGTATGGTTGAAATTCCCTCCGAATTTGATGGACGGCAAGACTTCGAGAAATATCCTTTCCGCTCTCATTTAATCCGCACACCTGTGTTCTGATTTATGTGTACTTCTGATAAACGTGCTGTATGTCATCAGAACGAAAAGCGCCTTAACGGGATCAGCTTCCGTGTTTGCAACCTAATCCATGCCTTTGGGGATGGTGGGTGCAAAATAAACACAGGGATGGAAATCCGGAGGACCTCCTGGATGCTGCCCTCCATCATAGTTCACCGTTCTTCAACCGTGATCGTCTGCCTCCCCGCTAGTCCTTTCACCCGTCGGGTAATTTCCACCGTAGCAGTGGAGTCAGTTCGCGTGAAGCGTTGTCTTTCAGTTACCGGAGGCCGAATTAGGTGGACCTCACATATGAACCTGAACTTGAGCACTTTGGGGCAGCAACGGCCCACCTGATCTAACATTTATATTAAGTTAATCGTTGGCCGCTCCTTTGTAATCACCGAGGCAGACGAGAATGCATTATTTCGGTCACTTCATCTCGTGACTTGCTGTGTATGGTTAGTGTGCCCTAGATCCTCAGCGGTAGAGCAAAATCTGGCTAACGTCGGGTTACTTGTCTCGTTCACACTGTTGACCGACTGGTTGAAATTCGCCCCGTGCCAAAACAAGAGCCAGCTTTTTCCGGTGCCTTCAGAAGGGAATGGTTAAGGCACTCACTGGCTGATAATTAGCGGTGTACAACGCCTACGATATGGATGTTTGTGTAGTTTTTCTGGTCAAACACCACATCCTGTCTGGAATCTGTCATAGAGCGCTGTCGTTTATTTGAAACGGCTCCAGTTGTTCTTGAACTTACAGAGCAGATATCCCTCTAGACCCTCCTTTCTAAGACCGTGGGATATTTTTGCGTCAAGGATAGTTTGCCGTAGCCAGATCTCTGCCACCCCAACCAGCACCGAAATGTGAGTTCCTTGGATATGCTTAGCGAGCTCTGAGCGTTGATGTGGAAACAATCCCAAGTCTGAATATAAAACTTAGTGTTACGTTCAACAGAAGACACTGGGATATTTGTGGAGTGCGTTGGAGCTTGTGGAATTGAGATGACTGCCTCTGAGTTGGCAGTAGCAAATTTTTATTATGGATCGCTGCACGCCTGTGAGCCTCCCGGCTTAAGCACCGAGAGACCGGCACATTGGTGAGCTTTGAGGACAGTGTTGTTGACCATATAACGTTTTTTGATCGCTGTGTGGTAGGCACCTGTGAAACCTGATACAAACTATATTTTTTAATGATATTAACTAAGGAAAGTGTTACACGCGCTCGCCTCTGTAATACCCCAGTTCGCAGAACGTCACAAATGCAAACGTGCTGAGAAATTAGATCATTCACATCGCTCAGTTAGAAAACACTTACTGCGACAGCGGCGGATGTAGCTGATGCAATGAAATGCTTAACGTATAAGTTAAACACCTTCAGTTTCGTTAACTTTTTAACTGGACGAAAGTTGCTAAGCCTGAGAACTTTTTCTTAACCCTTTGTGCAACAGTACGATATTCACTTAGGTTGTTATGCTGCAATAATTAACAGCAGAGTAAATTGTCTTCACGTTGACCATATTTACTCGGCAAGCCCACGGGGAGAGAGCTTTTGCTACTCAAAATGCGTCAAAGTGGCTGCAAGTTCTCCAAATAAACGTCTTTATGAAATAGAGCAACCGAAGTTTTGAGTATTCTTCATAAACGCCGGGAGGAATTGGTTGGAAGATGACAAGTCAGCTGATGCATTATCCATCGTCGGTAACTGTGGGAAAAATTCACGTCAACGGAGGAAGCTCTTAGATGCAGATGTTGTTCACCTCTTACGTGGAATCTGACCTTCAGTAAGGTCTTCATGAAAGCTTGATAAATTTCGTTGCGGACAAATGTTTTATGCAACTTCCTACAATCTATGTCGGCGGTGACAGAAGAAATGTTGAGCTGTTGTTTCAGAATACTCTTTCTGCACGCCGTTTCGAATTTGTCTGCACCTAAATGAGGGAAAACCTGTGGACCGATGTAGTTTCGTCTTGTACAGCTTGGTTCTCCTTGGATCAATGAATTGGTTGACTGGTAGTAGAAGTAAGACAAAGGATCTTTTCAAAAATCCGCTTCTGGATGTATAGAATCTCAAAGTTCTTAGCGGCGGAACAGTGTCCCACCCAAGGTAATAAATGTTGACCAGGACGAGGTTTAAAAGTGAGCAAGAAGTTAGAGGAATCGGCATGGTCAAATAGAGAGAACTCAGAACCTCAAAGGCACGCGATTTAAGTGCTACTTATAGTCACGTCTGCTGCCCCTCAGTGCAGCGCCGTTTCCCTTTCCGAACTACACTTGGTACCGATAACCAAGAAATTTTATTATCAGAAATGGTAATACATTCACCTCTAAGCCGACAGTACTGTGAAGGTTACGCACCCAGTGATATCAGCCTTCCCTTGTATGGCTCAATTTTTAGGCTCTAGACTCTTTTAGTGACATGAAGTTCAACAGTCTGTAGGTGGTAGTTGTCTTATTGAGCAGAGGGTAGTCAAATCACAGCTTCATTCTTAGGATGCGTTTAAACGAAACTGTTATATAAAGCTGGAAACTGTGCTGACCGAACCGGAAGAGGAGACAGTTGAGTAACGCAATATTATTACTAACATTCGTAGCCATTGATTCGATGTTTAGAGAATTTGTGTGTGCGAACCAAGAGTTCCCAATCCATTCCGACAACAGCAGTCTGAATTGGGTGGCTGTCGTGGCAAAACGCGGTATTTAGAGAGCCACAGTTATGTGTGACTACAGTTATTGATAGTAAAGTTCAATCGGTTCGTTTAAAATCAATCAAATAGAGTGTTGACGCAATTCTGTAGGATGAAGCAATCGTCGCCAGTTTTAATACACACCGAGTTTTGACGTCACCAGCAAACAATAGTAACCGGAGGACAATTAAAAGGGGATAACTGATAACTATCAAAAATAGGAGCTGGCCGGCTGGTCGACCTCGAAGTGATGGGCAGAAGATCGACCTATAGGTAGAAAGGGCACTGGTTGCACCCAACCTTTATAGAATATTAGCAATACATGTTTTCAAACATTCAACAGTTTTCTCTTCGTCCCATAGTGGAAGAACTTACGGAATAAATATCATAACTCACGCTGTCAAATTCCTGGACAGAGTCGACGTGTACGGCCCCGACTTCAACGTTTTGGTCGACCGTCTAGTTCCATTGATAAGTGGCCACCAGTAGATACGTGGCATTGAAATGGCCCCTGTAAAAGCCGTCAGGCGCACTTGAACAGGAGTTTCGAGGATTCAGATACCTACAGAATCAGTCTTATTCGAATAACCCAAGGGTTAAATTGCGTGAAACTTCCCAGCTTTGTCATGAAAAATACTGTTAAGCGGATAATCTCGTTTCCAATTATCATCAGGCCAAATACATCACAATTGTGTCACGCACTTTACAGTGGAATCATGGTGCTGGTAAACGAGAAAAGTGTGGTCGGTTAGGTCAGTCAACTCACTATCACATTGCACGCAAGCGTCCAATTGAATAATGGTTCTTGACAAGCTAACAAGGTGGGGTTGACCAAGGCACATCCAAGGTCTGAACAAAACGTTTCTGGACACACAGGGGTAGGGTATACAGGCGAATTCCAATAGCACCCACTGTGGACAGAATCCTATGCCTCACCGCCGTCGACCGCATGGCGTCAACTCGGTAGATTGAGTGAAATGCATCCGTCACACCAACACACTAATTCGAATCCACCAGATGCATAAGTGCAGCAATGTTTGCAGGTTTCGGTATTCCACTGTTCAGTCAAGCTGAGTGGTGTTCTTGGACCCGTTCAGACTGGCGTCTGGTAGTGCTGCCAACACAACTGGCTTCACAGGAACAAGTAGATGAGTATATAAAAACGAGGTTGCAGAAACAGGAAATTTATCTCCCAGGCATGTGCATAAAGCCGGATTGGACATAAAGTGGACACGTAACTTAGTGGCGTATAACGTTATGGTAACTGTACTTGTGAGCCCACGCGTGATAGTTTCGGCTAGCGTATCGCCCCTGAAAGATAACCCGATGTGTGCGGTTTTCTTCTCCACTAGGTACAGTTGGTGATTTTCACCCCACTGTTGCGTGGTTTTGTCTATGAACTTTTCCAGGTGGCCATCTTGTATGTATATCATATGTATGAACGCCACTTCTTCAGTATTGGTGTCATCTGTGTAAATACTTACGGCTCTGCCTGTCAGACAGTTAATTAGGTTTATTTTTGAGCGACTGGTACGAAACTACTGAAGTGAATGCACTGACCATTTCAAGTATTCTTTCTGTGTATTGCGCGCTGAATTAAACCTTCACTTCGGCGACTTGAACGTACATCCATAAAACGTAATTGGCTGTTTATTTTGGTCTCCAACAAAAATGGCAACTTCTGGTGTGCGGAGTTGGGTGTAGTTGAAGTGTCAGTCGGAGTTACGCAGTGTGATACTAAAGTAACTGATCGCATTAACCACCCGTTCCCCTTTTACATCCGTCATGATCCTCTTGCTGAATGTGATAGAAACGTGACGTATTAAGCCTGAAGGTGAGTTGCTTAAAACGAGCTTGTTCACTACACAGTATTTTTCGAGGTGCTTAACGGCAAGGCAAGTGTTCATTAATCGTTCAGACGACTATACTTACATTCCTCGAAAATAGATATGATTCTTGCAAGGGTTGGACTGATGAATACTGCTTCCTGGACGTCAGAATGTGCAGGCTAACTTTGTCAGCAGGCTGTTGAACAGTTTCAAGCTGGGCCTTTCGGGGTACGTTCTCAGGACCAGCAGAGCTGCCCTAAAGAGACCTGAGTTCGCCAACACTTCCGTTGAGGAAGCATTCGTCGCGTTAAGTGTCCAGATAAACTTAAGTAACCGAACACAGCTGCGCAAAAGTGCCGTTACAAAATTCCACGAGGATTTCATCGGCCTCATCATCAAAACTGTCAAGGTCTGATTAACTGTGGAGTTACACTCTGTTGTGACCCGGTTAGAAAACAACCTGGTCACAAACCAGATAATAGTTAAAAGGTTTGTGACCAATCAGAAAATAATTGGACAGGGCAAAGATCCAGACAGTACGGTGACGTCCCAATTAAGGGACCAGCGTGTGGGCAGGGTGCTAAAAATTGGCACGAGAGTGGGAGCGCTCGTAAGATGCGAAATGGCACATGACCGTGCCGACTATGAAGCTCACTTCGAACAGATTAAGATAAACTTTTCCCAAGGCAAATGAAAACGGCATTTTTGGGTCATTGGGTTCTTACCCAACAAACTCCAAACAGCATTTTATGAGTTGGTGATACGAATCGAGGAAGAATATGCTGATAGGTAGCGGAGCGCCTGTTATAACGCTAGTGGTAGTGGAGACGGCCTGGATGATTGTAAGGTACATCAATTTCATATGGCAGCCGACTTCGAAGAACCAAAAGCGGCAAGGTTTTGACGTCAGCAGATCCGTCATAGGCACAGCTAAATGACAGGTGCATGTGCTCTGGTTAACCCCCCACAACTCCGGTTGTTTGGAGTGATCGTAAAGAGGCAATATTCCTCTAGGGAGTAGACGGTGGAGATGGCGGACCCACCAAAGTATATACTGTATTGCGGAGTGTTATTAATTTCAAAACGTCACAGACAAGTTTCTTCTGTCTTCGGGTCTGGGACGCAGGATGTAGTGGATATGCGACCGTTAGGAGTTAGCTCAGGTATAACCAAAATGACCTTCACTGGCTGCTGTGACGTTCCGTGTTGACGTTGGATTAATTGGAGACACTTCAAATGATGGCACTGCGTGATCGGCAAATGGTCTTGGAGTCTCGGCTGGCAAGTTTATATCCCGGTCATTCAATCCAGGGTGGATTAAGATACGCCAAAGTACAAGCATGTGCCTTTAGAAGAAACTTCGTTGTAACGCCGGTTTTCGAAAATACGCCCCCGCTGATCGGGGCTAAGCAGTGTGCGCCGAGTCCAGATTAACAGATATTGACGTGGTGAAATTCGGGATACACGGCTCAGGAGCTTATCCAGTCTAAAACCTCACTTAAACCAATAAGAAGTGTCAAAATCATAGTGGGCAAGGGCCCCGCCTCCAAGCGCGTGGACCAGGACGCATCCAAACAAGATAGGATGATACCAGGAAATGATAAACTGGGTCCCAAAGACAGAGTGGCTTCATTTTGTTGCACCACACTTGATTGTATCAGAGATCCCCTCGACAATGCCAACGCCACAATGAAGGACAACAAGTTCTCCGATCTTGTTGATCTGACAGTGTATCTTGATAGTTCCAACAGCGTGCTGGACGTAGGGGCAACCTCGGTCAAGGACTCAACTAGCAAACGAGAACGTGTAAACAACTGTGCTCATATTGATCCAAGTGTAGCGTCGAGGTTTCAACTTATCTGCGCGGTAACTAAATAACATAAGGTTGGACTTCACCCGTCTATTAATCAGAGTCGTGCCGGCGTTTCAACCCCAAGCAGCTGCTAAAGGTTTTCAAAACTCAACCACCAACGGGGCACCGGTGATAACAAACCCTCCTCAACTCATTACCCTATAAGTCACTCGATTCTACCTTCTTGGCAACATAAGGGAAAGACATGGCATGAAAACCCAACTTCATGCCATCCCCATTCTAAGTCTTCGTCCAATAATAACAAACTCTCACGCGACGCATCTTTACCTGCTAGCCACAATCGGAGTCCCACTTGTACCCCCGAGCTGCTTGTCCTACACTCAACACTGTTTCCGTATGAACATTTCCCAAAATATGAATGCTTACCCAAGGGTAAACCGCAGTCTCTTTGCTGGCAACCCACATATGGACATGACCAGTTCATTCCAACCTCACCCTTTGTTAGCCGGGCACATCCCGTTCCAACCACTCCTACCAAGTCCACCCCACCATGACCCGTTGACCCTTGTCCAAAACTTTCTGCCATGGGCTTAGACGCACCCAACACCTAGTCAGTCATCAATGAGCTCATTATGACTGCATCAGATCAAGCGATGTCGCTAGAATCCTTGAACCACAAAGATCCTTTTGTTTCAGACATTTTTAAAGGCCTAAACTTGGTGCCGAATAAGAAAAATGCGCCGTGTTTATTGCTTTTGAATGCACGCCCACTAAGCAACTGGATGCACATTTTTGTATCTTTCATATTCTTACATGATCTTTGCATAGTTCAAATCGTTGAAGCTTGGTGTACCCAGGAAAATTCAGACACACAGCTATGTGTTATAGGATGTCTTATGCTCTGTAAAAATCTCGGTGTAGGACGTGGTGGAAGGTGTTTAATTGACCTAAGGGAGCAGTATTCTACAACCATACTTAATGAACCTAATCCTGTTAGGACTGACGACTCCTTGCGGTTATTATTGTCAACTGGATCTTGAGATTTAACCTGAGGATGCGTCTACTGGTTATCTAACGCCACTCAAAACAACATGGCTAAACTTGTTAATGGAGCGAATTATGTATCAACCTTGCCTACACAGTACAAAGCAATTGGCGTAAATTTTAACATGCCAAATATCTCGTGGATCTCTTTTACAGCTCCTGCAACTCAAGTTGAGTTTCTCGCGTGTGACTATTTAAATGGATAACGCCAACAAGTTATAGCCCCTGGTAGACTGGACCACACTTTAAATCTCATTTTTATGACAGATATCTGCTCTCCGACTGTGACCGTTTAGGTACAATTTCCAGAAAGTGATCACAACGTAGTCAAATTCATGTTTGAACTAAAAGCAGTAAAGCGTCGATCATTATATATTAACGCAAAACCAAACTGGTCGACTGGAACATGTTCATCGATCCGCTTATATTCCTGGAGTAGAACAAACTTTTCAGATTAATGGCACTAGTGCTGCAACGGAAGTATTTAGTGAACAATTCAGGCGTTGCATGAACACCTTAGCAATGCAGAGGTCAAAACACAGTATTGTGTGCGGTAACAGCATAGCTCTCGCAAGTTGTTTGGTTTGCCGCTATAATGCTTCAAGGCCGAAACGAGTTGGAAACGGCCATTTTGGCGCGAAAAGAAATTTTTCAAATCTTCCATGTTATAGTAAAATGCATATTACGGGACAAATATATAGACTTCACCGAGTATAATAGTTGTGTTGTAACGAGAAAAATCAACTATACCTAAAAATGGTCCATATTCGCACTTTTGCTGAGGAAAATGTGTCGTCTTTTTTTCAATGAAAGCCTAATGTTGGCTTTCCTAATCAATTTTACGCCCTGAAAATGCTGTCATCGGAATTTTCGTGATGGAATACGTACTCCCATTTTGCAGAAACGCTCAATTTGGCGTTGTTTTGGAGATATAATAGAATTTGTAAGTTTCCACCACGTTGTGTTCACATTGCATTGTACACAAAATAACATAGTAATTCCTAATGAAAGCTATGTCGCCACGGTTGTTGGTTAGTTATACATCTGAATAATATATTCAACCTGTTTCTCTGATAGGATTTCTGGTGGGAAACGGTCTACTTTATCACGTGGTTGTTTCTACCTACGGTGTGGTGTAAACATGGGTAACACGTTCCAGCTTATCATTAACAACGCTCGTATTGTTTTGTTTATCGCTTATTGACCATGCTTTGATGTAGCTTGTCGTGTGTATGCGAGTCAATGCTCACTTATCTGACGGATACTGACCAAATTTGATGCATGTTATTTATCCGACGGACACACCGATTCCCACTCCTATCGTTTCAGCTACAACGAGTGCACTATCCAAGGAAGGCCTATTGTTCTGCGTGTTTTTGCTTCATGTCTTAGATACGGAGTTGCAGCCCTGGTGCTAAGGGCACGTGTGATGATGGTTTTGTAGTGACTTGAAGATACTACCGGTCTGCCTGCTGCACGATGTGTAAAATCCTTCTCAGAATGTTAGCTCACATTTTACATAGGACCTTAAGGATCTTCGCCTGCCATCTGCTTGATGCATGCGATGGCGTTTGTTTGTTTGCATGTTTGCCGGCCTATGCGCGACAATCGCGCCATACACATTTTTTGGGCTTGCTCGCGCGCTCAACGGTCCCATCCTTAGCCTCCCTAGCTACGTCGCGCATCGATGTCGTTTAGCGCTGATCGAGACCAATCGGAATTATAATGATAATAATATATACATTCCTCAACGCATTTGTGAGAAAAATGCTCGGATGTGCGCGATGATGACAGACAAATACATGCGGTACAAAGCAACAAATGGATATATAACAAGTCAAACATGAAATCTGCTGACAAAAGGAGACTAAATCAGAGGGAAAATAGTCACAGTTTACAACGTTCGATCTACACATAAAAAAAGAATGTAGTTCGTCTGTTCCACAGATTCATTCCAGATGAGATGTTAAATTAATTTACCTTCTACAAGGTTAGGTAAATACGACGTTTCAAATATTTCAAGGTCACGCCGGGAAATACGTGTAAATGCATCTTCGAAGGATTTCGCCGTTATCTGACATAACTTCAGAGGGAAAAATATTCAAATAATTCAGCTTGGGCGAGGGAGGACGGGAAGTTCCAAAATCAGGCGAAGAATTGAGTAGACTACAGCGCTGGGCCTCGATGAATGCACGAAAACGTCAAAAAGTTGAAAATCTCGCTAATCGTTCGGCCACTATGGGGTTTTAGGCGGCCAGTCTTCAGGAAAATTTTCGTTGCATTGTTGATGCTAGTGGGAAAAAGAACACAATTTCATGCGTTAAATGAGTAAATGTGATGTGATCATATGTAATATGATGATTAATGTAAATGTTACATTTTTTGACAAAAACTACGCGGTATCAACATTTTTAAGCTTTTCTAATAAGGTATAAAATGTTCGAAAATAATTGTTATGGCATTCTGCGATTATTGGGTGACCAGCAGCTACTTCTGGACTGATTATCACGTGATAATCATAACTCCGTACGAAGTTTGGACGCCAGTTTGTTTTATAGGGTCAATTTTCAAGCGAGACTCTATATTTAATAGCCTACAACAGTTAATAATGGTTAATGAGGAGGGTTTCGAGGCGGGGGAACAGCACACGTTATGAATTGTGGTTTCAATGGGCTTATTATGTTTTTTGACATCAGTTTATTTTGTAAGGTCAATGTTTAATGTAGAATGTGTTTTTTATTGCACGCATCAGTTACTAATGGATATTAGGGGGGTTTGAGGCAGGGGAGACAACGCACGATGTGAACTGAGGTTATAATTAGATTATATAAGGTGAACGAGGGAGTATTTTTTCACAGTTTTCTGTGGGGAGTTTTTGTATGCTGGCCAAGTTAACTGTCAATACTGGCTACCAATAATCTGAGTGAGTACCAAGGTGAACCGGTTATTAAGAATGAGCATATGTATAAAATATGAAAAAGTATATATGTGATATATAATCCTTTTTCTTTTTATTTTAAGTACAACTCTATATTAGTGACGCAAGTGAGTAAAATGGTGCGGTCTCGTGCGTGCGTAATGAATCAAATGCGAGACGTGGTGTGAGTAAACGGTGGATGCACAGTAGACAGTTTCAGGCAAGTTGTTTTGGGTTGGACCCTGATAGCAAAGAGGGGCACTTTTTTCACCGCGTAGATGGATTTGACAATCGATATAATCCAGCGTACGAAGAAGCAAGTCCTGTGTAACAGCATACGGACGCAGTAGTCAATTTTAATACCAGCATGTCTCCATGGTAGCTCCAGTAGCTCGAAGTCTCCATTTTCAACAAATACGAAATATTATCACTGTTCTCTCGTTCACTGGCAAATTCCTTTTTTTATTTGGTACTTTACCTTTTTCCTAAGCTTCTTAATGCATGTTTTCGTCTTCGATTTCAATGGGCTGACATAAAAAATAGTCGAGTGACGCTTAACAGTGGCTGGCTTGTGGCTTGCGTTGTTCATGTCCTGATCGTCATGCGGTTAATCTTTCGGCAGCTGTTTCGCAGGGCTCATACCTTTAACACATACAGTACGATGTGCTTCACTAGCAGTTTTGTTCGCAGAGCGCTGAGCTTCATGTTCAGCTCCCCGACTGGCACGTAAAGCAGTTCTCTGTCGCAGGCGCTCAGGTTGGTCCGCGACCTCCGCCAACGTGCAGGTTTATCAATGATGATGACGAACGCATTCAGCATTTAATCCCTCTTCTATTTTAATTAACTTCAGAGTGAGGCGAGGTCCTATTTCTGTCAGCCGCACAGCAGCCTTCTTTGTCATACCTAAATGATTGAGTCCATGAGTTGGAACAAGTTTTCGTTTAAGTGATTGTGCACACAAAGATTTTTCTCGGAAGCCTGATGGGAGTTCAACTTCTTCCAAATCTGACAGTGCGTCCGTTAGACCGGAAGCTGATAACATACCAGCTTTGGTTAAGAATCTTTGATACACGTATACTTAGCTAAATTTGGAACTCCGGATGATTTGCCGGAACCACCAGGACCAAGACCAGTTTCAACCTTACGTTTCTTCAGAGGGACACCACCTACACTGAGTCGGCGTGAGGCAAGACTAACGGCACGATTTTCTGTACGTATATGGTAATGTCGAAGGAAGATGATATCGTCTGGATTTCTTGCATCCTGCTCCACAGATAAGTCAACCTCACGGCTGATGAGTAATACTCGAAGGACAGTATTCAGCTTAAGCTTTTGAACATTCAGCGGTGGTAACATATTCTGAAACATATCGTATAATATACTTGCGGTCTCCATAATTATCTGTATTTCCATTTCGCGTCTGGTGTTGTTGCGTATACCTGAGGAAGTGTTAATTTAGTGCGAGTGCGCACTAAAACTGGTGAGCCCACAAATTGTTTAGGCTTTTTTCACAGGTATATTTCGTTTTTCTGACGCAAGTTAACGCCACTTTTTCTTTCATTTATTTATTTTTAATCTCTGTTGCTGTCGAAAGTATGCATGAACAGACTTTTAATTCGCCAGACGTTTTCCTCAGTGCTCTTTCAGTCCCGATCGCGCCTTTTAGGGAGGACAATCCTCGAAGCTGTGTTGCACAGGTGGAAGCTACTTTTGCGTTGAGAAACATCACCACGGAACTGATGAAATTCATCCATGTGATTGCTGCTTTTCCGCCTAACGTCATAGACGGGGTGGACGATATTTTGGAGCATCCAGACTCCGTTAATCCAAACGAGCAACTTAAAGAGTCCATTATCAAGCGCATTAGCCCTTCGACTCGTCAACGCATCGCCCAGCTGCTGATTTCCACCGAGTTAGGCGACCAGAAGCCTTCGCAGCTTCCACGCCATATGCAACGCCTTGTAGGCTCAACTCAACTCGAGGAGTCCTTCTTGGAGGAATTATGGATCGACGACTGCCTAGGGATATACAAAATATCCCTAGTGCTACTCCCCAAGTGCCCCTGTCGCAGTGGGTCAACACCGTCGATCGCATCCGTGAGACATACGGAAAACAGGTCTCCCGAGTATCTGCGCCACCGCCTAAATCACTGGAATTCCTGACCGACCGTATGAATGAACTCACACGTCAGATCTAGGCGCTCGGCCCTCAAAGCTCGCACCCGCACTCAACCTCACGGTAGCCTAAGAGTAGAGTCTCCAGGTCGATTTCTAGAAGGCGACGAGTACCCACAGGCCGCGTCAACTCCGACCACTGCTGTCACCACCAGCAGTTTGATAACCGTCCTGGATTCTGCCACAGTCCTTGCTCCTTCTCCAAACAGGACCAAGGAAACTAGCCAGCCAGCATGTCGCGGCGACCGAGGTTGCTAGTTCCCGAAGTCGTGTTTTTCATTCGAGACCGCGAATCGGGAGTTTGCTACCTCATCTACACTGGTGCGGAGATCAGCGTTCCCCCGCCGGATTCTCGCGAACTACTTACGCAGGCGCAGTCAACCTTACGTGCATCAAACGGTACGCTTATTACCGTTTATGGCCAGCGTTCGCTTACATTGAACTCAGACCTTTGCCGCACGTTTCGAGGGCTTTCCACCGCTGCTGACGTCCAAATGCCAACCATTACCATCGACTTTCTCGAGCATTTCGACTTGCTAGTCAACGCGCAACACCGTCGTCTAGTCGACCGCCTAAGGAACGTGTCAATTACGGGGACTTTGACCAACGTGGTTTCAAGCAGTCCCGTGTTTCGCCATATCATCACGAATAATTATGCTTCTCTTGTCGAAGAAGTTCCCACCGTCTTCAGACAACCGACCTCGCTGCCACCAGTGACTGATGCAACACAGCACCATAACGTTACAACTAGCCCGCCGGTGTTCGCTAAAGCCCGTGGTTTAACACCGGATAAGCTGAAGGTAGCGCGGGCTGAGTTCGAGTACATGCTCGGGCATGGCATCATTCGCCCGTCGGATAGCCCCTGGGCTTTGCCGCTCTATATGGTGCCGAAAATGTTGAGAGACTGGCGCCTATGTGGAGATTATCGCGCGCTTAACAGCGCCACGTTACCGGACAGGTACCCAATTCCGCATACTCAAGACAACATGGCTAGCCCGAAAGGCCTCCGTGTGTTCTTGAAGCTCCATCTGGTTTGTGCCTACCATCAGTCCCAGTTGCCGCAGACGACGTCGCCAAAACAGCGGGAGTTACACCATTCGGCTTGTCCGAATTTCTGTGCCTACCGTTTGATCTCCGTAACGTTGCCCACACGTCCCAACGATTCATCGACGACGTCACAAGAAGTTTGGACTTTGTCCATTGCTACATCGACGATCTTTTGGTGGCAAGTGCCACCGAATCTTCTGCGGTTGCTCTTCAAACGATTTGCAGCGTATAACGTCACTGTGAATGAGTACAAATACGTTTTGTCAACCAGCGTTCGAGTTCTTGGGGCATCATGACGGTCAGCAAGACATCCTGCCGCTGACTGACAGAGTACAAACGATTCGCTACTTTCCGCGCCCTACAATGCCCGCTGCTGTCCGTCGGTTTAACGGCATAGTTAACTATTACCGCCGTTTTATTCCGCATTGCGCGCAACTCATGCAGCCTCTGACCGACTTACTCTATGGCAAGTTCAACGGTAGCGTTGAGTTATTAGAATCAGCCGTCGACTCTTTCAATCGCACCAAAGACACGCTAGCTGCTACAGTGTTGCTGCACCATTTTGACACAGACGCCATTACTAACATGGCAGTGGACGCTTTCGACATAGCTGTTGGAGCCGTACTCCAACAGTTCGTCGACGGAACCTGGAGACCGCTCTCATTCTTCTACAGGCGCCTGTTACCAGCCAAAACGTGGTACAGTACGTTCGGCCGTGAGTTACTAGGTATCCACTCAGCCGTTCGTCGATTTCGGTAGGCCCTCGAAGGCTACCAATTTGTGATCTTTACTGATCACAAACCGTTGGTATACGTCATCCGCGATCGTTCAGAATGCCATTCACCCCGCGAAGTGCGCCACTTGGTTTCCATTTCGCAATTCTCGACAGACGTACGACACATCTCTGGCAGTGACAACGTTGTGGCTAATGCTCTGTCACGCGTATCAGCACTTGTTGGCCACGATATCATCGGCTCGTCCGCTATGGCCGAAGCACAACGTAAGGAGAACGATCTGCGCACTTCCTGCCAGCATTCGTCATTGCGCCTCGCGGACCTTCTGCTGCCGACAGCAACTGAAACGGTTTGGTGCAATACTTCCGCTGAACAGCCTCATCCGAGAGCATCGTAATCTGCGGACACAACATCGACGACAACGCCAGCACCCATCGTACCACGTTTGGGTCGTAGTCTGCATTGGCCTACACGTCTGGTAGATGACTAGGATTCGTTAGGTCCTGTTCTACTTCAGCTCTACGAAAAATCACAAAATTCGCAAAAGCTTTCGAAAACCCAAAAAACCGCAAATCGTTTTTGAAAATACCAAAAAATGACGTTTTTTCGCATGTCCATTTAGTTACGTTCGCCAGGCAAGTTTTTCCATTTGTATATGTGCCCAACCTTACCTATATACCTTTTCGTTTCCATGCACGCGTTCACGTCCTGGGTCGATCGAAGTTTGTAAAACGAACACTGATATGCGATCACTGCGTTCATCTCCAGAACCTCGACAGACCGGATCCTTAGCCACCCTAGCTACTTCGCGTATCGGTGTCGTTTAGCCCTGATCGTGACCAATTGGAATTATCGTATAATATATTTACCGTCTCCATAATTATCGGTATTTTCATTTCGCGTCTGGTATTGTTGCGTATACCCGAGGAAGTGTTAACTTATGCAGGTACCCACCAAAGGGTTGTCGTAATAACTGCAATGCGCTCAACATCTGGATGTGATGCTATGGATTCTGTCGGAAGGTAATTTCTTTTAACTGTTCTGCATTTTGCAGAACTCGATTTAGGTCTCGAAGTGTGCAAACAGGGAGGCTGTTTCGGAGCAGATCAACGTAAGCCGGCCGCAGATTACACAGATGGAATACGGCCATCTTACTGCCCATCATTCGAAGACGTGTCCTAGTGAGCCAGTCACATTATTTAGTTCTTTCGCTTTCAGCCGAACACCACAATAATCACGAATGAATGGAGAGCCTACAGAACTCTGGATGAAATAGCTCATTACGAGCATTGGACGATCAATCACTTAGAAAATTGCATAGATCCTGAGAATGGCGTGATCCACACAAATAACGGAAAATCTTTGGTCCTTTGCTGGGAAGCATTTTCTTTCCATATATGGATCGAACAAACGGCAGTTCCAGTCACAACATCAGAAGATCATTTGGCGGAAACGAAATCCTGGAAACGTGCTTGGCAAACTGCTGTTCACCTTCTCTCATACTGATTTGTCATTAATTATATAATATACGTCGACAGTATTGCACGCGTTATTTAAACTGCGGTTCATTTTGATAACTGCTACGTCTAGTTGACTTAATCTGTGACCAACGCTCAGGTATACACATGTGTTCACGCTAGTGGTGGCGCCGTCCAGTTGACACAAGCTGTGATCAACGGTGATAAAATAAACACGGGAGAAATCAGAATAAACTTGTATTTGGACCGTTCAGGATAAGTTATAATGATCTCCGCCAGTTCCAGCCAAAAACGATATAACACACTGGCAGTTGTCAGTGAAGTCTGTGGCCGGTGAAAATATAGACTACCAGTCAGCGGAATCAGGTATACACATGTGTTCACGCTAGTGGTGGC
>JTDE01006286.1:5599-19839 GCA_014338405.1 Paragonimus skrjabini miyazakii
GATTTAGAGTGGTCAGCGGTGAACTGGTAAATGAAATAATCTGTCTGGCTGCATTGAACGTTCTGTTACAGAAACTAGTGTTGTGAGCCAAGAACGCGGATGGCACAAGGATTGTTTATTCAGGAAAGCAACAGGCGGCTTGTGCGTTTCAACAAGACAACAAACATAAACACATCTGCATGCGGTACTGGGCCCAGACGGTCACGGTTGCCACAGACGTCACTGCTCAGTTCCAAGAACCATTTCATGCGATGCCGCACTCCGATGTTTCTTCTTGTATTTTTCCTGCGCCCACTACTGAACAACAATGTTGTGAATAGTATAGCACGATCGCTCCTCCTCACTACACTCCCCCCCCCCGCAAAGATTGCTCCAGCTGCAGCAAAAGCCTTTCATGTTCTCTTCGTTCTCTGTACGGTCTGCGTACTGGCCTCGGGAACGTCGATGTTCCAGCTGTGTATTCTCTTCTGCTCTGGGTGTTATACCATTTACAAAGCTGGCTTCCGTGCACCCGATGTTCATTCCTCTCACTCTTAATTAGGTAGACTGGACCACGGCGGTCCACTACCACATAAGGTCCCCTCCACTTTGCCAAGAACTCAGATCCGGGTCCTGTTGTGCCCGTACTCCGCCGGTCTCTGTATTTAACCTTCGAACCAGTTTCAAACACAACACTTCGACCTGATAACCCTGCGGTTGACTGCTCCTTGGAAACTTCTTGTGTCTTTGCCAAGTTTTGGTTGGCCACTCCCCGAGCTTCTGCTAATTCACGCGTACTCATCCGTTTGTATCCCATAGATCAATCTCCTGACCGACTGGCAAGCGTGACACGCACCCGTATATTAGCTCGAACGGCGACCACTGAATAGCAGTGGTGTGAATAGTATAACACGATCGATGCTCCTCACTACAATAGTAAACCGATAGGTCAGTGATTCAACCAACATATCTCCTTTGTATGGCAATCGCGTGAAAACGGGCCTTCTATCAACCCCTTGAATCTCAACTTTTGCTCGTACTGATTGCATGTTTGGTCACGACGTTGTCAGGGTAGTCATTCTCTTGTAGAGGACACGTTACAAACTGCAACTTGTGTTCCAAAGCATCTGCTAAGCAGCTTTTTCTGGCTCTATCCGACAAACATTTGACCAGGTTTCGTTTGTATTTCAAGTGAGTAAAACCGTAAAATTTGCTGTGCTGACCTGACCAAGTAGTCTTACCATAAACAGAGCACTCCTAACTCCCGTCGGTCTTTCTACTCAGAGAGACGTCCAGGAAATGGAAAGTCCCATCTGACTCAAATTCTGAGGTGAAACCTATCAGCGAATTTGCGCAGTTAAAATCCTTTAAAAAATCAGCTATGTTAATAGATGAACCTGTGATAGCGAGTATGTCATCAGCAAAATGTCGGTAGAAAACCATTCGATCGATAACAGTTATGAGTACCGTTCATTCGAACTGGCCTATAAAAATATCCGCAGGCAGTGGTCTTAATGGTAACTCCATTGCCACTCCGTCAGTTTGTCCGTAAATGTCACCATTGAAAATAAACGTTCTGGGTGCAGCTTAGAAGCAGTCCTTTCAAATACACTGTTGGCAAACCGATCAAAATGTTGTTGTTTTCAATAAAACCTCATTAGTAATCTATTGTTTCCACCAGTGGCGCATTGGTAAACAGGGGGGTTACGTCAATAAAGCACATGATTTTATTGTGGACTGGAATGTCACGAATTGTATTGACAAATTCAAGTATATCTCTGAGGCTGTGAACACAAATTTTTCTCCAAACAGGTTCCAAGACCTCGACAAGTCATTGTGCTGCGGTGAATTCTTCATATCAAAAATAGGGCGCAGAGAGCAGTTAGGCTTATGAATCTTTGGTAGCCCATAGAGGCGATGAGTAGTAATACCTGTGAGCCTCATAAATTCATGTTGGACGTTTGTTATGACTTCCTGGTCTTGGTCAATCGTTTCAGACTACTAGTTGTCTGCGTCTCCATTGCCAATGTTTTGTCGTTTTCTTTTGTCACTTAAACTTAGTAGTATCTTCAAGAATTGTCTGCATTTTGTTTACATAGTATGATTTATTAAGGAACACTATCCCAGCACTTTGTCCGTTCGTACTTTTAGTACATCCTGCCGATCCCGAAGTGCACGCAACGCTTCATGATGTCTACCAGTTACTGGTCCTTTATACTACATGGCACTACGTCGATATTGACAACCGTAACAGTGTGATGATCAAGGAATGGCCTGGTCACGTAATATGAAAGCCTTGACTATTCCGCTGAACAAAGCAGGTAGGTGACGCCCGTCTCGTTGGGGTCACTCAAATAACCACATAGAAACGCTAACAGAGAGTCACATTCCACAATCAATGGCGTGTCTGTATGCATACCATTTCCGGACCTTTTGTATAGCCCTCTTTTCTCAATGTTTATCCTTTTTGAGTAGTGTTCTTCGAGGTTGTTTCACGTAATTGTTGAGGTGAGAGGTGTCTGGAGCCAGAATAAGTTACGTTCAGACTCACGGCCTTTATGAAGGAATGGACAAAAAATGAACAACTGAAAGAATCAATGAATGAATCAGCCAAACGTTCAAACAACTTTTAGTTACCCACCCAACCCTTAGAAAACAAAACTGATAATGTCAGTTGATCGGTATTCAAACTGATTGGTGTTCATCGGTAACAGCTTCGATCGCAAAAGTTTAGCTGTGAGTTATGAGTGTCTGAATGTTCTCCAGTGACGACGTTGCTATAGTTCTATCTCATTACGTGTTGTACCTCATAAAATCTGATGTTTTGTAGCTCAGGCGGTCAAACTAACAGCTCCTAATCTGTGACAGTTATCAACTATCTCCGAAACGCATACTACATGCCAAAAATGATCGATATCAAAAGTGTTGAAATAACGCCGCCATGTGATCTGCATTGAAGCAATTGCGCCTTGCCGTCTGAAAACACCCACCAGGTTTAGTCTCCTGTTCCAGTGGCTTCCAATGTGGAATGGATTAGTAATAACCTTCATTAGTTGGTCTGGGGTGAATGCGGATGGGGATCGAGTTAAAATAATGTTAAACGACAGTACAATACACCGTATGTGATGCACTGTTTCCAAGCCAGTTGATTAAACGTCTGAAAATGCAATGCAGTCATCGACTTCCGTTGCAACTGATTCTCATCCTTCAAATGAAAACAAAAATTTGACACGTTTTCCCGTGGAAATGGTATCAATAGTGGAAAACAAGATGTACATTGGAAAACCAGTCAAGCTAGCGTGACACGCAGCTAGTTTTGACTTTAGTTCGGGAAAAGATCTGACAAATTAACAGGTTGATTGAAAGAAGAGAATTGAAAATCAGAAGCATTAATGTAGAGAGTCAATTTCGCCTTCTCGTTTAACTGTCTGGAAAATGTACTTTTCTACCTAACAAACGCTCCCGTATGTGTTCAGTTCAGTTCGCTTCGGTCCAGTGGTTTTACGTTGCTCATCAGCAGGTCCACGCTTCAGCGTAACTGATTTCGCTTTTTGCATGAACTCGTGAGGTCGAAATAGCCGAGTGTTTGACCCCAATTTTGTTAATTGATGTTTTTATTCACGCAGATATCACGTTTTACACTTGGCGCTGTCTTACTTTTTGACCTTAGTGCCAGTGGTCAATTATTACCAGAAAATCACGTGCCGAAACCTGTTAATTCAATACAAGGACAAAATAGTTATGTAACAGGGATACTAGTGTAGCGAGGATGAGCGATCGTAATTTACTACTCGCACGACCACTATTCAGTAGTAGAACCAGAACATATGTTTGACATCGAACAAGCCGCGGGGAAAATACAGGAAGAAATATCGGAGTGCAGCATCGCCCAAAATAGTCCTCCCTACGTCTGGCATCTGTGGCAACCGAGACGGTCTGGGCCGAGTAACGTATGCAAATGAGTGTTTTTGTTTGTGATCCTCTTTAAGCGCTAAATCCATGTGTTATTTTCTCGAATGATTTACTCTTGTGCCATCCGCGTTCTTGGCTCACAAGAATTGGCTAGATTCCGGAACAGCGCCATGTGTACCACCGGCCAACAACTGCCGTACTTCTCGACCATAAAAGTGCGTTTGGTTCGGTGGATCGATCTACACTTTTAGAGTCGTTTACACACAGGGGTGTACCGACCAACTATGTGAACATACTGTCCGCGCTTTATTCCCATACTTCAGATCAGGTTAGGGTTTAAGATGAACTGTCTGACAGTTTCAACGCAGGAGCGGTGTACGTTTAGACTGTCCACTTACACAATTTCTGTTTACTTTTGTCGTTGACGAAAGAACGGAGAACTGTCTGTGTTTGCCGGCGTGGACTTCCTACTTGGTGGAAGGCTGGCTGATCTTGATTATGCTGCAACAATATGCTGCTGTTTGACAATTTCTGAGCAACTTAAAACGCTAGACGCCATTTCTTACTCTGCTGAGTATTTCGGAATGCGTTCTAAAGCCTCGAAGTGCTTCTGCGAGGTTATTGCGATTATGTAGATTTACTGTTCAGTGTTTTAGATATGAAGGTTATTGACCGGTTTGCGCACCTGGGAAGCTGCATCGGTGACAGAGTTGTAGAGAATGAAATAGAAGCGTGTATCTCTAAGGCTAGCGCGGTATTCGCCAATCGGGGTAACTCTGGCGACAGAGGCATTTCCCTCAGGTTTAATGGTCGCGTATATAAGGCGACTGTGAGGGCTGTATTTCTTTACTGCTACGAAACTTGACTGTTCAGAATAGAAGACGCAAACTTTCTTCAGATACTTGACCACCAGTTTCTATGTTAGATTGCTCGCATCGGGTTGCATCAACGAATGAGCAACGGAGAGGTTAGGAAACGGTTAGTTGGTGGTGATTATGAGGCCAGTTCTTTTGTACAATCCTCACTTAGATGGCTAGGCCATTTACCAGGGATACGAGTTGGTCGTCTATCATACCGAACACACTTTTCATATTGTGGCCGACTGACTTAAATTGGAGGTGGATAGATGATTCGACGTAGAGAAATTGAGTCATCCACCAGTGGGTTCGTCAGTGTATTCGGGGTTCGTCTCCCGGACTGAAACTGTCGAGACTCACAGAATCGGTGGTTAGAGACTTAGGTTCAATGATGGCTAGTCGGGCTCAGTAGTATGAGTGGTGTGGTTGGTTGGTCAAATCGTTTGTGAAGTGAGTGCAATTGCTGAGGCGAGACAATGAAAGCTGTGAGGTATTTGTCTTGCTGATGACACCTTACCTTCATTTATAGCTCGGTTGTTTGTTTGCCAGGCGTAGGCACAGTGATGTTGAGTGTTTGTATATAGACGTAGCTAGTTTTAGTAAGTGGGTCTCCTCCCCTTTCTTTTTATTGACTGAGGCTCACCCTCTTACTCATGGCTATATGGAAGTCAAACATCTTCAGTGACAATGATACACCCGACTACATGAAGCAGAGTTTTAACCAGACCATGCAATCGGTGAAGAATTAGAAAACAAGTTGATGCTCACTCGATGTTGCCTTGTCATATTCTGAAGACCGTACCCTACCGTCCATTGGGTTTTATCGAGTGAACAAAGTTGTTTTAGTTAGCCTACCATGTTGTTTGTTACAAAAATTCTCACTCCGGTTCACAGAAGATATAGCCATTGAACAGGATACCTGACATTATTATCAGTTAATGAAGCAAACTCTTCCAGCTGCATCGTTGGTTTGCTGGTTCATTTTCAACCCCACGCTTAGAACCAACCTGAGAGATAGTCTACTTGTTATTGCTTACGTTCCTCCATTCGCTGTTGTTGTGCAGTGGAGTCTGTCGATCGAACGACTTGAATCTAGTCTAAATGGATTAACAGGGCATTATCCAGTTTGGATCTCAACCAACATCACAGAATCATTCACCGGTGTCGTTATGTCGCACCTTGTTATGAACAACCATCAAGTATGAGGTGTCAAAGGCAATTCCAGTCATATACAACGTTGCGAATAATCAGATCAAAACAGTAAAACGGCGTATAGTAATAGGCTGAGTTGAGTTGACGCCGACTTGATTCGACTTGACCCGACGAATGCATCCCTAACAGATTACGTAAGCTAGCGTTTTGTTAAATAACAACAGTTCAATCAGACGCCACCATTCCTCTGCTGGCTATGAACGGGGCGCAGCTCTCTTCTTCCATACCTATTCAGGAAACTGACCTCAGTCACGAGACTCAAACTCACTGTGTCTTGAACAGTGAGTGATGACCGAGTGTGATTCTGATGTTTATCACCTGAGTTCTTGTTTAGCCGCCCTTCATTCTCGCACTTACCAGCTGACGAATTATGGAATACAAATATTCTGTAACTGACGAGGAATTTAGACTGCATAGTAACCCGTGTAACTGTATGTCTAACCCCTGTTTATCAGATTGGTACAATCTGCATGTTTTACGCTAACAAATGATAAGAGCAAACAAAACTTACACTAACATATTTTCTATCTGCTCTGATGGATTGATTAAGCAAACTCGAATGGTTCAAACTTGCATATACGCACGCTTGTCCACGTCGATCGGTCAAACCAACCTGAAGCAACCATTGGTACATGTAGTCAGGCTTCATAGTAAACGAAGCCGACCACAAATGA
The DNA here is from genome assembly GCA_014338405.1 of Paragonimus skrjabini miyazakii. Taxonomy (NCBI): domain Eukaryota; kingdom Metazoa; phylum Platyhelminthes; class Trematoda; order Plagiorchiida; family Troglotrematidae; genus Paragonimus; species Paragonimus skrjabini miyazakii. Next base: position 12,234 of record JTDE01006286.1, read on the forward strand.
CATTGGGCCTTATCATTCACAGATTCGGACAGCCTGACTGCCACAACCATTGAACCTCCAGTCAGCTATTTGAGTGAAGATGCCCAAACGAACAGGCAATGTTTGTCGCGCGCGAGAGCGACTTATCATGTGTGTTTGCAAAAATGACACCGACACGCCGTCGTCGGTTGAACAGGCCAAGCGACAGTGCAACGCGTGTCCTGTCGCGATTCTGGCTAGCACGACTCTTTTTCAACAATATGTTCCCCCTACTTCTCCATGCCCAGGAACCTCATCCATGTAAAAGCAAATTTCATTCTTATTCAATACGACTGTCCATCATAAACATGAACGCTGTGACATTGCATGAAAATATGGCAGTGAACTATTGAGTATATTTAAGCGTACAGATGCTTCTGTTATGTTACAAATCGCTTTTCACTGCTAAACAGTGTAAGTTATATAAGTTCGCTTGAGAATAAAATAGTTCCATCTACAAATTATGTACGCACACACAGAGAAGCTATCGACGAAGTAGGCAGGCGATGTTGACGCAAGATAGTCCATCAGTCACTATTGGCAAGAGCTTCAAAGATACTCCTTGCCGAAAGAATAATGCCGGACACCCCGACAAACACACCGAATAAAATAACAAGCACACGTGAGGCTTTTTCAAATGTGTTCAAATGCACTCTGAACAGAAGCAAATGAAACAACGCTGGCAAAATGAAACACAGTAATGATCCTGTCAGGGCCCCAACTAGAGCCATCACCAAAGCGAAGTGGGGTACCATCGTTCCGCAGACGAGACCCAGATTGATCAGCACCAGCCGCGTCGACACAAACCAGGCCGTCTGAAGGGAACAGAACTTGCCTGTCTGAAAGAAAAAATCCCTACTCAGGCAGTCGGCGACCACACAGTCTAATTGTTCGCCCATAATATAGAAAAGGAGTGGCATGCTGAAGAACACGTTGATTAATACGGTCACGTGGACCGGGATAACGAGTTGCAGGCGTCGTGTCATGCTGTCTGTGACGGCCTGTTCTACAGAACTACCAAAAACACTAGCCGTGAGTAGACCGAATGCCAATTTAGTGAAACCGGCAACTGTGAAAGTGACATGAAGCATGTTGTTGTATTGTTCCGGGTAGGCCATTGAGCCTTCGATTCCAGGTAAAGCGGCGTGTGCACAATAAGAGAAAATAATTATGCTCAGGCTAACCGGTAGACGGCTGATCGGTGGAGAGGCCAAATCGGTCCATACAAAACCGGTTGTAGGTATTTCTAGCAGACAGTAGATAATCACCAAAATAATGCTGGCGAACAGGCCACTGAGCGAGAACACACCGAACCAGGCGATTACACGCATATGGGGGTAAAGGAGAATGGGCACGCATAAATAGGTCATTATTGCTGTCCAGCAAGAGGCTGGCCAATGGGGCGTGAGGATCGGGTTGAACAATGCCGTGGCTGATTGGCCCAGGAGAATCATATAGAGCACGCTTGCTCCGAACAATTCCACAATGACGATAATGCCAACGATACGACTTCCACCACAAGGAAAGACGTCGGCTGCGATACAGGCGTTTGTCGAACGGACTCGTACTCGACGAAGCAGTTGATGAGGGCTGGTGAAGTAGCTGTGTAAAGTAAATTACGGCGGTCACGTTAGAAACAATCAGTTCAGATGCATTTTTAATGGGTTACAAATACCACTGCGCAAATGTTTCTTGGGACAACAGAACTGCTGAGAGTGGAGTGCAACTCAGCACTTCGGAATGTACTTTTAAACAAATTCTGGCACATCATTTCAAAAAATATTTGCCCCTCCCCCGGTCGTAAACGTGTGTATTACCATCGTAAATGTTTTTAAATGCGCGATTCACGTTCACTTTCTACGTGTATATGCAAGATGATGGCCATCATCCAATCCGTGAATGAAAACCGTACATTGGACATTAAAGTTTGAAGGGGTAGGTCTGAAAACCAAAAATGTGCCTCACAATTTCAGTGGAACAACACCAACCCACAGGCCACAGCACATGTAAGTAAATTTCAATTTACGTCAGAGTGAATTCACTGGTCTACTAGAGGAATGGTAAGATAAAGCACACTGAGCTGCAGCATGCACACAGCCCGAATCACGTAGTGTCTAGTAGCAGGACGTACCATGAGCATTAGTGGGCATGTCGATACAGACGCACAGACACTGACTGGATTAAGGGAACCGTTGTACTGTGTATTCACTGAGATTATCTACGTACATGCAGGAAAACCCCTACCGCTGTCTGTAACGTGATCCAGTTCGTGAACATGTTGGAACTAAGTGTGTTGTATACCACCTCGTCGGAATTCTGACGTCGTGTATATACTCGCTAATCTGAAGTGAAAAGTCGGATAAGTCAACCTTACTGATTTAAAATAACTTGTCACTGGAGACTAAAATGACTTCACAAGTCAACGATTTCCTGGGAAGCCTAGTCCCATATCTACAGTGTCAATTTTAGTTTGGTACCTAACAGTGTGATTTGACAAAGCTGTCAGCTTTTTTCAAAAACTCCGACTAAGTCATAGACACCAAGTTTAGCGAACATGTTTCCGATAACATCTCATTAGGCTGTTATAGTTATAAAGCAACAAAAAAATAAGAAACGGTGACATGCAAAACTTGATATTGATTAAAATTCACATTATCTCACTTTCGTGGTTTTGAAAACCAATTGGGTGATAACTGTTTACGCACCGATCGGGTGAGTCAACTAATGACCAAGACACCTGAAGCGACTGGACAGGCTTTTTATGTTCACACAAAGTTGGTTCACGTAGTCGTATGGCGATGGCTGCGACAGTGACCAGCGTTCGCTGGTCAGTGGATCCTGACTGATTCGGTGGAACTAGGTGGATAATGGTGAACGACCGATCTATTTCGGTTTAATCATTACTGTCATCCAAATGATCTACAACGGCATCCGTGGTTGATATTCTCCCATCTGTCCCGATCCATGTTAGGTGATGTTATCCAATTTATCTAGACAAATGCCGAGTCGTTCGTAGCCAGTTTACCAGTCAACAATGTACGCTTGAAAAGCGTAAATGGGTAGGGCAGTTATCAGTGCACAATCCGCACAGATCGTGAAGAAGAGGCACACGCATCGGATGTCTGGGTCGTAATCAGCATGGAAATGATAATGATGTGCACTCCATTCCTCAGACTTGGATGTACGCACATTCGCTGTTCCTCATGAATAGGCTGGGTGACGTGCGATGAACAGCGTTCATCGTCCGGTTAATCCAAATTCCAACAAACCCTTCGTGTCTATCGTCAAACGGTGTAACGGGGAAAAAGGGCTCGAGTAACGCGCACAGTTGGGTGAACGCGAGCACGTTGTTCTAGGAATACAGACCTGGCAATGAAATCCGGTGTATGATCTAAACATCTTACCCTAGTGAACAGTCGTGGATCGGGCATTTGTGACAAAACTGGTTATTTGAGGTTTTTCTAAACCCACGCGAGTCCAGACCAGAGGGCTTATCCAACGAACAGGCATAACAACCTAGTCGGGGAAGTGAACATGCACAACACACTGCTGTAAGCACAGCCACATTAGCTGGCTCTGGGTGGTAGTGGTGATGATGATGATGATTAGGAGGAGGAGGAGATATACGCGCATTTCCAATCCAATCACTCGGCCATATCGTCCCAGTGTTTGGCCACCACGGTGCATAATCGATAACTTCTGATGCATGAAAGGCAACGTTGGACCGGGAACCAGCATGGGTCGATGAGCGCAAATAGACAGTAGGAAGACCACATTCCCCTAACGGATTGCGTAATCACGACAGACAATACGAAGCTTCATTTGTGAACGAAACAGATGTACAAATTACTAAAAGACTGGCCAACAACAAACAATTCTCTCATATAATCTGAGGCACGTCATTGCTGTATTCCCAGATCTACTGCAACATTCGTGAACTCTGACATAACCGTGTTCTCAAAATGCTCAGCTGAACACGTCACCTCTTAGTTTTGTGGCCTCATTTCTGAGGCGTGTCGTTTCACATCCTGACAACATGTTTTATTTCACCGTTTCATCGATGTCGCAGCCTGTTGTCTTATCGAGATCTGTGTGGACAGCTCGTTTAAAACTGTTGTCCAGATTCATGTGTTTTGTGTTCTGGAAACCAGCACTGTCTTGCATAATGTCGTGTGCACATTTGACTGAACCACATGTCAGGTCGCAGCAAGATCACACTAGTGAACCGCAGCTATGATTACAGTGTGTCGTTTGAAAGGAAACGACTACCGATACTGAGACCATTTTGCATTGTACAGATGAACCATACGCAACATGCTGATATTACGATGTATGCTTGTCGGTGCTGTTTACAGAGCTATATGAGAGAGTTTATACATTCCGTGCAGTGATTATTCGTCGTCCATTCTCATCGGCTTCTCTCTGTATTACGTCAAGTTAACACATATCTGTGACTAATCACCTAATGCGACATACAGTAAAACACATACTCTATATAGTATGGCACCCCACATGAACAGAAGCGAGACCGTGATGGAACAATATTCTACCAAGTATGTGAATTTGCCGTTCTGCCGACAAGTGGATATTATCGTCATGCAAACATGAAAAGTAAACAGAGCATTAGCACATAAAACAGAACTTCACAACAAACGTTCAAAATATTCTCGGTGATTTTGTTCACACAAAAACATTATCTTTAGGCATGGTGACAGTACGTCGCAGAGTAATTCCAGAGATCACATCGCATTCCAAAATTGTAGATATTTTCAGTTTCTTCAGTCTTTGTGGACGTTCTCTGTAAACCGTGTGTTCGAGGTAGCCCCAAGGAAAAATTCCGTTGGCCATCTGATGACAATGACAGACACTCTATTGGTCCACCGCGATTGATCCATCGTCGCCCGAACGTTCCATCCAAGTATTCTCGTATACACACTGTGATGGATGACCGTATCTGAGGTTCAATTATTCTAACACGCGATGGTGATGTATGACCGAAATCCACAGCGGGTGGATTGCGAACAACACGGATGACCGGATGAACCATCACTCAACGGAATAGCAGCAACGAGCGAGAAATGATAAGCATAAAAACTCACAACGGAAGGCGTTAGCTACATGCACAAACACAAAGTAAAAGTGTACATGACATGCAAATGGAAACCACCGCTGCGTTGTAGACTGGAATTTCGGTTCATAAACGTAAGCACGCGTGTGGTATGAGAACGTGCGGGTTAGATAATCAAGGTGGTGCTTCGTTGAACAACATTTTATTACAGTGTTGCTTGGTGTAGTGTTTCGCCATCCGGTTGAAACCAGATATATTCACGTGCTGTCATTTGCTACAGTGTTGATACAACAATCTGCCTCAGCGTTTGAAAATCGGATTGCCCTCGTTTTAAATGATTGTGCGAATAGAGGTTTTATGTGTAACATTTTTATCGAGCAAGAAAGATCCGATAATCCATTTTGCAACAAACTCAGCCGAATTATGAACTTCGGGCTGTGGTGACGTCGGATTGGACTGAACTGATGAGGTCATGGACGTGCCAAAACCGAGGTTTCTGCACGAATCAATTCAGACAGGATATCACTTCGCTAGTAAGTACCGTAGAATATATATCCCATTCTAATAGATACCACGTGCGAAATGACTCACGTTTGTCCGTATTCAGCAACTGAAGCTCTTGTGCTCGAACCTTCCGGTATGGCCGCTCGTATCTTTTGAATATCTGGTGGACTTCGAACTGTTACATTTTCGAGCGAGCTGACGAACGCTTCCTAATGGGGACTGTTTTCTATGTCTCACAGAACGTCACTGGATTGACAGTCACCTGTTAATGTGCGAGGTCGACCACTTCTTTGTAAGTAATGAGTATTGCCCACATACTGTGTGCTAGGATCTGTAGTGGTCTCCCCCACATTTTCACCACAGATTACACAAATGAAAGCCAGTTCAACACGTCGTTCAGTTGTTAGCTTACCAAAATGTTGTTCTCTTTCTTACGTTCCAGCAAGGTGAGCTGGTTTGAGCCGGTTAAATTCGTCCAGATCAATTTCTGCGCGGCTACTGTCCGGCAAACTGATATGAGAAGAGTGATCCAGCGCCGCTCAACATGACTGCAGTCAGACAGACAGACTTCTGATCATTCACCCTCCGGCCCACGAGTCCGAACTACCTTCGGTGAAGTGAGAGTGTCGATTCTAAACCGTCAATCAAAAACACCTACACTTACTATCTGTACAGCCCTACAGAAGTCAGTTTGCGAACAAACAAGATATTTCTAAGGAGTGCGTCATAATCCTTATTCCTCCCTGTTCGATCAGTACTCATGTGTATGCATACATAGGTCGTAATCACTCAACAAAAACCTGTATGATACGATTGTTTTGAGGTGGCCCAAACTAAGCTACCTTCGTATCCTGGACGCATCATTGTTTAGGACGGACCAGGTTTCCAAAGCATAAGACACATCAATCTGGACAACAGTTTTAAACGAGCTGTCCACACAGATCTCGATAAGACAACAGGCTGCGACATCGATGAAACGGTGAAATAAAACATGTTGTCAGGATGTGAAACGACACGCCTCAGAAATGAGGCCACAAAACTAAGAGGTGACGTGTTCAGCTGAGCATTTTGAGAACACGGTTATGTCAGAGTCCACGAATGTTGCAGTAGATCTGGGAATACAGCAATGACGTGCCTCAGATTATATGAGAGAATTGTTTGTTGTTGGCCAGTCTTTTAGTAATTTGTACATCTGTTTCGTTCACAAATGAAGCTTCGTATTGTCTGTCGTGATTACGCAATCCGTTAGGGGAATGTGGTCTTCCTACTGTCTATTTGCGCTCATCGACCCATGCTGGTTCCCGGTCCAACGTTGCCTTTCATGCATCAGAAGTTATCGATTATGCACCGTGGTGGCCAAACACTGGGACGATATGGCCGAGTGATTGGATTGGAAATGCGCGTATATCTCCTCCTCCTCCTAATCATCATCATCATCACCACTACCACCCAGAGCCAGCTAATGTGGCTGTGCTTACAGCAGTGTGTTGTGCATGTTCACTTCCCCGACTAGGTTGTTATGCCTGTTCGTTGGATAAGCCCTCTGGTCTGGACTCGCGTGGGTTTAGAAAAACCTCAAATAACCAGTTTTGTCACAAATGCCCGATCCACGACTGTTCACTAGGGTAAGATGTTTAGTTCAGATACCGGATTTCATTGCCAGGTCCATTAATCTGGGATTTACTGCAAATGTCATAAGATAGGTTTCCGCTACCTGTGTCATCCTTCTCTCTATGTATATTATTGTCCAATTGGTTATTGTTGACTGTATCGGAAGATAAACACACCACCAATGTCGGACTGCACGAACCTACTGGATGATGTTCATTCTGCTAACCCCGGAATGTTATTGGTGTGATGATACCATACATCGAACCGAAAATTACTGGACTCTGTGGAAAACCACATTTACAGATTACGTAGGTTTAATGTTAGATAATGAAGTCATGGAAGTTGTTGACCGGTTTGTGTACCTGGGAAGCTGCATCAGCGGCGGCGGTGGAGGTGTAGGGAATG
>JTDE01006286.1:20514-36951 GCA_014338405.1 Paragonimus skrjabini miyazakii
CAGACTGAGGTTGCCTTGATGTTGTATGTTTGAATGTAGACGTAGCTCTTTTTTAGTGGTTAGGTCCCCTCCCCTCCCTCGTTTTTCTTCTCTCTTCCTAAACAGGGTTTGTTTCTTCTTCTTCTTCATGGTTGTGTGGCAGTTAAGCATCAGTGTGAACCACTGATGTATTGCTGTCTATGATGATGATGATGATGATGACGTGGAGTTATTACTGACTGGTACTACGTACAGAATTTAAAGCTGCTCCGTCATTTTTGGGCGATGAAGGGTAGAACCACTTCGACGCAATTGACCTGCTGTCAGAGATTTCGTTGAATGATATTCTGGTTCTGCATGATCGATCATGGGTGCGGAATGAATGTATTCACAGAAAGATTCGAGTTCTACTAGCTGAAACCGGATGCTGTGAAATCATTGGGACAGTTTTACTCCACTGGCACAGAGGAATCGGTAAACACATGGATAGGTGGCATGAACAGGCAATTTGTTTTTTAGCCGGGTGCGCGAAACTGGTATGCAGGAGAATCGAGCAAGTAGATGATCTGCAAAATTTGTAGCTAATTGCCGTACTAAGTCTCTTGGTTATACTTTCTGTGGAGCAACCATCGTTGAAGGACAAAGAAGTGCAGGCAGATCTTTTTGTCTACAGTATGGGATTTTTCTTCCTTCAAATTTGCTTGTCTTTTTATATGAATAACGTGTTCCGGATAGGCACTTTCAATGTGTGGAACAATCTATATAGACCACACAACACGGCGCATATCTGAACATATCCGCGATCATCATTCTACGTAGTTAATGCAGTGATCGACAAGGACGTGTTCTTTGGCGGTCGCTGCGCATTTCATCGAGTCAGACTATCTGATCAATCCGACCGATTCGTTCAAGCGGATCTATCGAGTCTGCGAGATGCAATCAAGACAGGTCCAAGGTAATGTACAAGCAATCATAGAGGGTGTTGCAATCCACCTACACTCCCCATCACTATGCGGTCAAAAAACTGCTAGTCAAGATGTTGAGCCTTCCATAATCGCGCATTTATACCGAGGACCGAATGATTATCCAGATATATCGCGTCTTTCGCAAAGGCTATACAACTGACTTAATCGATTTTGCGTAGTGAGGATGAGCAATCGTAATATACTACTCGCACGACTACTATTCTGTAGTAGGACCAGAGCATATATTTTGACATCAAACAAGCCACAGGAAAAATGCAGAAAGAAGCATCGGAGTGAAGCATCGCCCAAAATGGTCCTTGCTATGTAAAGAAACTAAACATTGGCGTCTGTGGCAATGGAGACGGTCTGGAGCCGAGTACCGTGTGCAAATGTGTGTTTTTGTTTGTAGTTCTGTTTAAACGCTTAACCCGTGTGTTGCTTGCACAAACGAACAACCCTTGTGCCATTTACGTTCTTGGCCCACAACATTACTCTGTCACAAGGTCGGTCAGGGTGAGGTTCAATCGCTGCCCGAGAAAGTGCTGGCGATTGAGGCCATTCCGGTGCCAACATCGAAGAGAACATTACGACAGTTCCTCGGTCGCGTCGGGTTCTATAGCCGCTTAATCAGAAACTTCAATGAACTGGTCAGTCCATAGTACGAAATTCTGAAGACGTATTATCGATTCCTTTGGACAGATAAGGCCAATCAAGCGTTCGCCGAAATCCAACAACTAATGAAGGAGGGACGGCTGACCTTGAAGTTGCCATTGACTGTATAGAGCTTCATTGTCGCGACGAATACGAGCGATGTGGGGATCGGAGCTTTACTGAAGCCTGAATTCCAGCTTTGTTGTGAGGTGTCTACTGCCGGTATCATACGATCGTTCCGGCTCCCAGAAGAAAACGTGCCGCATAATGGACCAAGGTTTGCTGGTCATGAGTTTAACCGGTTTCTCCAGCTGTACAATATTAAGCATGTCCGAATGGTACCGTATAACCCAGCTGCAAATGGGGTGGTGGAATGTTTGAACTGTTCATTGAAAACGATCATACCAATAGCGCGGTTCTCCAGTGTGCCCTGAGAATATGCAATGAGCGAAGCCCAGTTGGCATACAGAACCTCACATCATTGAACGACTGAAGAAACGCCGGCTACTACAAACAGAGTTGAACGCTGAGATCTCAATCCCAGAAACTAATGATCTTAGTCGATTAGAACGTCGTCGTTCCTACCAGTCAACTTGCAGAAAACTAGCGTCAACAGTACATCCTAGTGCATCTGTCCGCTCGAAAGAGCAACAAAGTAGCAAACGTCGACCGACAATGTCGAGACCGATCAAAGTAGCTAGGGCCTGTGGACCTGGAACGTGTGAGCATACAATCGGCCGCACGGTTAACGCCAGATAACTGTATACATCACTGGTACGAACAGACACACAAAAATTACCAAATCTACGCTGTATGACTCCGGACACACCAACCCGACAACGTCGATCGGCTCGTATGCAAGCCCGTATGTAAACGCGCAGGTCATCATCATCTCCACCTTTGAACCGTATCCACAGCTACAATGGCTCAGACTGCCACTGGTCCTGACAATGGTCTGTACAATGATCGAGCGGAAAATAAGTGCATACGTAGGTAGAAGGGAGAGACAAGAAAGAATGAAAACAAAGGAACAATTGAATTTCGTGAGAAAGAAGAGTCAGCAAGTTTGCGGATACAGACTGGTCATTGACTGCTGCACGTGGTTGGCGGTGTGAAAGGTTTGGAACTCCCCAGTCAGGTAGACAGCACGCAACATCCTTATTCAGTGTAACGATCAAGGTTTTTATGACCCGTGACTACGTCACCACTTGACCGCCTTCCAGTTTCCCCGGACGTCAGCAGCGACACGAAATGATGCTCAACGTAGCAGACGCTCCGTCGGCATACGGACACAGTCAGCGAAGATTGTGCATTTTCACTACATCGGTTATCAGTCGGGAACTTGTACACTCCCCAAACACGGGTCGACGGGCCGGCGCGTTGCTCACAAAGTCAGTTCATCTTATACATATATGCTAACTGGCGGAGAAGACGTTGCGCAAATACCCCGAGTCCATGTGCATCATCCACCTCGTCAGCGATGTCACAGGCTGACGAAATGGGACTACCCAGGTAGGTGGAATGAGAGACATTCTTCAGTGGCCTGTTTGTGATAGCAAAGACAGGGCTAGTGCAAATCTATTCTTTAACAACAATTTAGGCTGTGATAGTGTATACTGCGTGCCATACACCCCAGTCATATTATTTATCCGATTGAACATCCATTAAAGTATGTGCATACTTGAAGAATGAACAAAGCTGCCTGTTTGACGCTTACTATCAAACATCCGCCTCCTCCTCTCCTCGCAGTTTACCCGTTGGTGCTATCCGATGCGAACGGTCGAATGCAGACATCGATGATCAAGTACCTGGAGACGAAGCTCGTCGGCCACTCAGAACGACGAGGTTTTTCAGTCGTAAGGTAGCACAACTGTCCTGTATACGCAACCCTTCAGGGAGATGTCCTTCTGCGCCAGAGCTGATCTATATTAGCGAGCACTGCTCTGCAGTAGGACGTACGGGCTTCTATTTCATCTACCAAGTTTCTGCCGATACCGATGCAACGTCCCACGTAAATGACTCGGTCAAGATCGTCAACAGCTTCAGTATGCAATAATGAGTCTATGTAATTACACCTCCTTTGCAGAGACATAATCGTCATTGCCATCATCATGACAGTCATGAGCCTGACCAAAAGGTACTGTGGCTCGCGCTGTCGCTCGCCCCAACAGCGACGTAGAATATCTTAAAAAAAGAAATATTACAGAAACTTTTACAGAGTACTAATAATAAAAGACGACTAGGCAGAAGGACCAAAAATGGCATGGATGCAGGTATGCCACTGACTGCAGCACACATCGCCATCTCGGATAGTGTTTCAAATGAGTGATTTGAGTGATCAAGAAGACTTCAGTCAAACAGACAATACCCACACACTTTATTCAATGGAACAGTCAGGGCGTTCATAATTCGTGACCACATTTATGCTTGACCACCAGGCGGTTCTACCCAACTGTTGGGGATCTCAGTAATGCCCGGTACGGCAAACGTTCAGCTGGTTAGTTGACCAATGGATCGCACATCCCGTGCGGTCCTGAATATGCGCCGGCGAACTGCCGTGTTGATCACGCGATTAATCCACTTGATTTTGTCCAGGAGCCTTGGTGATAAGTGAACCATCTTTTTCACATATGGTCTTACTTACACCAACTCGACGACCAGTACAACCACGGATCAAGAAAAATAGCATCCTGTTGTTTACAGATAAAAAGACTCCTTCCATCTCTTTCGATTGTTCGACTTAGTAGTGCCCACAGTCTTTGCGCAAGCTTTTGGTCAGCTTGCGTTCAAGTTCTCGATGACCATCATCACATTCTGAACCAGGTGGAATCGAACGACGCTTGTTCACAAGGTTTATCATTGTGATAGAAATCCAGCTCAGTCACAACTGAACACCTTCTTCGAAACACCCCCCCTCACAGCAAGCTTTCATTGCTGCTGCGGTATGTTTTTCAGTGTTTGCTAGTGTGATGAGGAGCGATCACCCCATACTACTCACGCACCCCCTATTCAGTAGTAGGGCGACAGCATGGATTTCGCCGTCAAAGTGACCGTAGGAAAAACACGGGAAGAAACATCACACCAACACGACAGTGTAGTATGTCATGGAATAGTTCTGGTTACGCAAAGGAGCCGAGCATTAGCGTCTGTGGCAGCCGGGACCTTCTGGGACGATATCCATATGCAGATGAGTGTTTTTGTTTCTTGTTCTGTTTGAACACCTAACCCGTGTTGGTTTCCTAAATAAACAACCTTTGTACCATCCGTGTTCTTGGCTCACAACACTAGGTTCTTTCATCCAACCTGAACTGGACAAGTGGTTCAACAGTGCTCCTCGGTAAACGTCCATTAGACTCCCCTCGTCCGAATGCCAGTTGATTACATCGCATTTCCGAGCGTATGACCTCTGGGCAAATGACGAAACAAATCGGACAAACACAGCAGCATGAGCTGAGTTCAGGTTGCTGTTCCAAAATACAAGGCAGTCTTTAACAGAGTGGCATCACCTGTAACTGATTGCTACATGATTGTTTTGTCCATGACTGACAAGCAGGTGGAGGTCTCCATGTAACACCGTGCTTCTTCCTGTGTTGAAATGCGGTGCTCAAAATATGGGATGCACACAGCTGCAGCAGTCTGCCGCCATCGTCAGTGCGTTGTGGCCGGACCAAGCTGAGCATTCAAATTTCCCACTAGTATGATGCTGTCAGAGAGTTTACTCTTCTTCAGGAGGTCAACGAGTGCGTCGTAGAACGTACATTCGGTAACATCTGAACAGCTCTCCGTTAGAGCATACGCCGGTACAATGAATACACAATGCCTTTCTGATTTGCGTCGACAGATTCTAACCGACATATTGAGTCCGACAACGCACAAGTGACTGTTCACTGGGATCCAATCGAGTATACATTACTCTACTGTAGGACTCAATGCGATTCCCACTCCAGCTTGACTGCGACACTCAGCTTCGGTGTCACCACAGACCCTGAGGGAGAAACACTTAGATCGACAGTTATTTAGTGGTGAGCTCAAGTGAATAACGGTACCAGAATTGTAGACTCGTGTCCTCGACACGCAGCTCCAGACTTGAGAGTGTACTTGCAAGAGCAGCTTGCTGACCGACTTGTCGAAGAATGCGGACATTGAAGGCGTAAATGTTTGCCAATTGTCTTGGCCCTTGAAAACACTTATCACCCGATGACACATGAAAGTCAGAAAGGTTGGGGGTTGAAATAGAAAGTCAAAATGGATGAATATTGTCAATGTGGGGAGAACGATGACTTCTGATACTTCCGGGTCGTTTATGCCGCGGAAGGCAGTTGACTTGGGGGATCCCACCTCGAGTCTCTGACTAAAAAGTCTGATCTGTGAGACAACATGATACAGGGTTTTCTTGACGGATCTTACTCGGAGCCAATGACTCAAGAGCCTGAATCAATTGACAGTGGGGAGCTTGCCCAGCCCGATGACGCAGTTAATCAAGCAATGATGTCTGATTCTGGCTAGTGTTACACGCAGTGGATGCTACTTCAGGCCTTTTGATGATACCGGATACTTTTTGACTGTATTAGATAACACGCCGGTAATCACGGTCAACCGCTGGACGACTGGAATGCTCCTCCTGACTCGGAAGATGACAGTTTGACAACCATAAAAATATTTCAGGTGTATGCTCATACGATTGTACCTCACCACCCAAGAACTATTGTTGTGATCCAAGAACGTGAATGGTACAAGGGTTATTTATTCGACAAACCAACACATAGGTTAAGTATTTAAACAAGACCTGAAACAAAACCACTCATTTGCACGCGGTATTCGGCCCCAGACCTTCTCGGTTGTCGCAGACGTCAATGCTCAGTTCCATTAAATAGCAGGGACCACTATGGGTGATGCTGCACTCTGATTTTCCTTCCTGCATTTTTCCTGCGGCTTGTACGATGTCAAAATGTATGCTCCGGTCCTACTACTGAATAGCAGTGATATGAGTAGTATGCTACGATCGCTCAACTTCACTGCACTCCTACGCTTTCAGCTGTACTACATAAAACCTTATGAATGGATCTATTTTTCGCCTGACTGCTCCCTTTCAGCCTGTCTGACACGGTTGCACCTGGAAGAACGGAAGTCTTAGTCCGCATAAACCTCTGAATCGATGCCGTGCGCAAGCCTGACCACGACGTCAAGGTAAGAGAACAGGTCAGGAACACTGCATTCTGTATTTCGAAGCACTTGACAGAGTGTAGTACAGTGCCTAACAACCTAGGTAGGTTTAAGGCTGTCGAACATAGTACAGCCAAAATCAGTCAATTTTCCACCAAGTAGGAAGTCCATTGTAACATTCTGTGGGTACCAGGAGCACTACTCCATTAATTCTTCTATGATAACATTTAGTACAAATGGAAGAGATGAGCAGTCGTGAACCACGGCGCTCTCGGTGTTGAAACCATCGAACACCTCACCGTAAACTTTACCCTGAGCTGAAGTATGGGGAAAAAAGCGTCGACAATCTGTTCACATACTTATTCAGTTTATCCTCGCTTTTGAACAACTCTAACAGTTTGCGTCGATGTACTGAGTCAAACACACCAATATAACCGAGAAAAGCGATAACTTTTGACCAGTGGTAGGTATGACACTGTTCCAGATTTTGGGTCCTAGTGTCCCATTTTTGAGTCTGGCTTTAGACATATCGTCACATACAAACTTAATCGTTTTTGGCAACAGCATTTCAGTTAATTTTATGCCTTGTTTGTCATGTGTGGTTTTGATTAATTCGAACCTCTCGTATGAGCTTAGTGGGGGCAATCGCTTTTCTACACTTGCTCAACAAACCGAAACAAGGGCGCCTGAACACTGCTCAGGACGAGGCTACCGTATTCTGGCTGCATAACTCAAATTTATCAACAATAGTGGTTTATTCGTATGCTTCATCTACTCTAGTTCCAAATCGATCGAATTGATGGCCGACCTGTGCTGTCTAGCCAGCGGACGAGTTTGACATAACGAACCAGCCAGTCAACGACTAACACAGATAACCTAGTTTCTCTGTAGTAAGTTGATCGTTATTTTGATCATACTATACCCACCGCCGACCTGAAGATAAACCGTCGAAAATGTGTTTACCCAAATGTCCTCACTGTCATATCGTACTGGACGTATTTCGATTACCGAACTATAGAGATAAGAGTAGTGACAAGGAGCCTATAATTGCGTTTGAGTAGACATTTTGACCTCTCATGAAATGCTCCCTAGGTTAGTCGATCGGTATCTGATAGAAGAAGGGCAATCACTTGAGTTATGAATAGGAATTACCCTCCTTCCGACTGGGATAAAGCCTGCAGAAAGCGTCAGTTTACGGAACTCATGGAATTGTTTCGTAGGCATATAAGGTGCTTTGTTCAGTATTGTTGGTACAGTCTGACATAAGTGGCTGGTTAAATTTCTTTGGCGGTGGGCTCACTGCGAACGATAGTGTACTAATTTCAAACGTGTTCTACTAGAATGAAATCTGATGACCGAGGAAGCATTCAGACTTCTTGTGATTTCATCGAATCCGATCACTCAGGTCCATTGCAACAGAGTCCAAGCGTACCATCGCTTCATCATCATCATAGACAGCAATACACCAGTGGTTCACACTGATGCTTAACTGCCACACAACCACGAAGAAAAAAAACCTATATAGGAAGACAGAACAAAAAAGAACAGAAGGGGACCTAACTGCTAAAAATAGCTACGTCTATATACAAACATACAACATCAAGGCGCCTACACCTTGTAAACAAACAACTGAGCTGTAAGTACCGTTGCGTAGACAGCAACGATCACTGTCCTCTCTAACGCTTCTTCTTCGTTTGCTCTCCCTATTTTACTTTCTATGTCCCCGGTTGTAAGATTGCCAGTTATGAATCCCCATGCCTCAGTTCGAGAAATATTTGCAAACTGGTAATCCAGTGTCATGATTGGTTCAACCGAACTGTCTCCACCCTCCTTATCCTCCGATATTGTATACTTCTCCAGCTGTCCGGTGAAACAGTTACCTCAAATTTGGCTTACTCAGTCGACCATAAAGTCACATATTTAATGAAGTGTCATGTCACGGACGTCATAAATTCGCTACCGGACAATGGTCAAAAAGTGCAAATGCACAGGCGACGAGTTGTGATCTGTCACGTAGCATGATGTAAAATCCTGATCTCAATGCGTGATAACGTGACGGCAGCAAGATGTGATCGAAAACGCGAGCGTGTTTATTATCCACAGATGGGAAGTGGGTTGTATTTTCTTGAACGACAATACAGGGAATTGGCTGGGAAAGGGACGGGAATAGCTAACACCAACTAGCCTGTTCGGACCAGAGGTCACAAAAGTACGACCTACGGACGCATTATGCCGAGCTCTCATAGACGGTCTGTTTGAACAACCATCCAGCCAAAGTGATTGGTGTTGTGCCTGAGCACGTCTCAGTACCAATCGATCACTCGACAAGTGCCAAATACCTTTCATTCACCCAATCAACACTCAGGAAATGCACAGGCCGGGCTTTCTCACCATCAAGGATCAACAGTTGGCGATAGGTTGGAACGTTCAGAGTAGAGTGACGGCTCACAATTTCGCTACAGAAAGTTGCATGAAAGAGCACGTATGTGGAGATTCACGGATAAGCAATTCTATGCTCGTATGAATATTTTCACAACGAAAAACGATTCGGTTAGTGCATGAGTTATCACCCGAAGTTATTAATGGAAGCCAACTGGTTTTCTTAGATCATATCGTTGATGGTTTGATACAAAATAGTTTGCTCTAAGATAGCGTACTGTTAATAACGATTGTCTAGGGTCACCTTATATTACAGGGTGATGATGTTCTGATCGACCACTAATTGGTTTTACATTAGCCTACCTTTGAATCTCATCATCATCAACCAAACCTTATGTTAGATTACTGATGAGTGGTCGGGAATTTGGTTAATTTCAAGTTGAACATCACTCACAATTGATCGCAGCTGTCGCATCCCCATAAACTTTCCAGTCGGCCCCTTTCAAAAAGAAGCACTAGACTCGAGTTTCGCTCTCATTAGAGCTCGTCAGTAGTGCATATCATCGTCACTACCGGGACTTGAACCACGGACACGCTGTTCATGAGACAACCGTGTTTACCTCTGTGCCATTGGCCTCGCGTCAGGCACGACCGAATTATCACATGTGAACGCTAAATCACTTGCGCTTGTGAGTAATGATCAGGTTGCCCGATCGTCTCGAAATGGAGATACAGTTACTGTCTGTTAACTCCAATCAATAACCCCGCGATTAGGACTTCCTGAGCAGGTCGAGATCTCCGATCTCATTAAACCTGCTAGGCGATATCTTTAGATTACTGATGAGTAGTCGGGGATTTGGTTAATTTCAAGTTGAACATCACTCGAAAGTAGCCGACTGGAAAGTCTATGGGGATGCGACAGCTGCGATCAATTGTGAGTGATGTTCAACTTGAAACAAACCTTTTGTGACAAAATCATCATGTACTTCTCAAATTTCAACCAATTTTCATAATTATCATCACAATCAGCACAATGGTCTTGAACCTGATCTTTAACGATCAGCACGTCCAGCTTGACTTACTGATTTAGAATGGAATGAAACGGTGACTGATTCAATGAGCGGTATTCAGCCAAGGTAATGTACTCGATCGGTAACAAGAAATAGACGACAACAACAGTGTGGTTCAGTCTCTCATAGTGGGTGGTTACTCGGCATGAGAGTTCTGCTTGTTATTATTCTAGACCCGATCCATCTAAATAATAACAACCACATTTGTCCACCTCTTCGTATAGTAGCGTATGATGCAGTTCAGACAAGTGTTGACTGTCACTTGACTTCTGTATGACTTGCGGGTCAGTTTTTGTCAGGTTACCCATTCAAGTTGGTTCAGGCTCCCACTGGTGATCTAAATAATGCAGCCAGCAGGCTACCCCGAAGGACACATTATTCGACAAATATGTCTGCAACCTTTGTGAACGTTCTTTTAAAGTACTTCTCTTATCAAGTTGGCGGAGAAACCTTGGTCTATTTATTGCATTTCAGTGTCACAGGTACTATATGTATCGGTATGAACACCCGCTTCGTCTGTTAGCAAAGCAGTACCAGCTGGATAATTTTAAAGCGAACCACATTTGTATACATGATTCTGATCGATCACAATTGTACATGACCACTTGGGATAATCAGGAAGTGTATTAATACAGCCGCAAACGCTGAGTTGGATTTCAGTCCCGCACCCTGTCCGAATTTGTTTAGACAGTTCTGAAATGTCAATAAGAATAGGTTGATATGAAAACTGACTGTGTGAGGAATAAAACCCAATCAGTCATTTGTTTGCTATTGTTTTTATGCAATACATAACAAAGACAACGGTTTCCATATTGCTGTAACCTGAACACCAGCGTTCAGGTCCAACTGTAACCAAAGGAACCCAGATGTAATAATTTGGCCCTAGAGAGTGAACCAATAAAATAACTTGGTATTACACAACAAACTACGTCATTTCTGAAGGTTTTCATCCATTGACAGGATGGTTCGTATGAAACTCAAGTCAAACCAAAACTACATTTTATGCATACCTAAAGCTGACTGTTTAGTTTTATCATTCTAGTAGGCAGCAGTTCTGTCTGGGAAACAAGTGTATAACTTACTGTATGCAGTGTTCATCCGGGTACTGGTACAAACATTCTCCCAACAAACGACCGGTATGGCAGCATAGTAGGGCAATCAGAAGCACCGCGGGTATACAAATCCATCCGGCGTTGGCACATGCATATGGAATGCCCAGTATTCCAATACCTTGGATCAAATTGAGCACATTCCAACTTGCCACCCAAGTTGGCGTGGTGCGCTTGGTTGCATTATCATACTTATGCGAATGTTCCGGATCAACCTCACTTGACTTGGTTTGATTTAACCCTTCTGCATCTGGTCCTGACTGATTTGTATCAATTCGTTTTTGTCTGCGACATTTCGGCGCAGGACCGTGAGCGTCTTGGAGGGAAGTGATCAAACTGTTCAAGAGCAAATGGCTGGTCTGACGAACAATTGAACGATCTTGTTTGATTGACACGCCTTCGTGCATAGTGCACTGGTGTACTTCGAAATCGCTGTCCTTTATTCTGTCACTAGGTGTAAGTGGATCCATCGACTGATCCGGGTGTGCACGGGAACCACTGTTATTCGTGGACTTTGTAATGCTTCCATACTGTTTCCAGCTGCTAGATGCGAGAGAGTTCGAAATAACAGGCCCTTTAGACACTTTCGTATCGATACCTTGAACATTTTGCTCATCGAATGTGTCACATATCCCAGGGAGTAAGAATGTTTTCTGCGAAGACACAACTCCCCTATTCATGAATAGCAAAATTTTTATGGTGGAAACTTGCGCCAAACAAACAAAATCTGTTCAAGTAACGAGCGCTCAAATAGATGGCAAGCACTTCGTTTGGTTACCATGTATGTTGCGTTGCAAAACTGCCGTTCCAATCATGCTTGCTCATTGGTTAAGTGTGATCACATCGAAACGCGAGTATGTGTAGATTGAGCTGTCGGTCAATTGTTACAGAACAAAACACCCTTACACAGTCGAAACTGACCAGTCAATTGGTCATCTGATTCAGATCAACTTGTGTTCCACGGACCAAAATGTTCATGAGTCACCTGATTCTGACATTTTAGGCACATTGGAAATCGATGTTCTGTTGTCAGTTTGAAAGTTCATGAACTCAAGCACTCGCACTGAGCCAGCAGAGCGCACAACTCACTGGCTGCCACAAACAGCATGTTTTACATCTGCAGGAGACCATTTATAGATAACGGTGTGGTGATACGGGTTTCAATTGATTTCACAAGCGTCTCATATCAAAGCCGGTGAACTAAAGTTCTTGCCACATGAGAGTTGTAGGTGTCCTCTTGACTGGACACTTACAAGTGGCATATTTTCCGCACATTTTTGCCCATGTCTGTACTAATAACCGCACAGACACGTCGTATTTGATGCCTCAACGCTGTTCGACGTTTTGTGACCTTTCGCTCTACATTCCGAACTGCAACGTGGCCTCGATAAACAGCCGTGTTCATACATTGTGTATCCGACACGGTTGGCATGTCCAGCTCGTCCGACAAAGCTGGTGCCCGTACCATCTTGTCTCGCATTCCCGCGCACACATGCACACATTGCCCCGGTCATGGTTTGGGCCTGTCATTGGTCACGAACACTGTCAAAGTGTTGTATACCCACCTAAACGATACGCTGGTTCGATCTCGGTATAGTTGTGCGCTCGATAAAATCCAAATTGTTGTAAACCCCCCTAAACGATACGCTGGTTCGTCCTTGCTATCGTAATGCGCTTGGCAGAATTCGGATTCTCCTTCTGTTAACAATTCACACGAAAATCTTGGTCCCGAAAAGTATTGCGACTGTCCCCGTATTCGCTCCCAAGACAAGCCCAAAAGACGCGTACAAAAAGAGCTTTGTTCCGCCCCAAAACGTGTGCGGCAAAGGCGACAAGTACAAAGTATTTATAGGGGGCGTAGTGACCACACATTCCCAAGACATCAAAGAGAACAGTTGTCGGAAAAAAAGAGTTAGTGTCGCGGATGAACCTAGCCGGATGAAAAGTCTCGACCGCTTTGAACAGTTCCGCTAAGTAGGGCTGAGTTAATCGTTTTTTTTTCCTTCTCACGACGGGGGCGGATCGAGACGATAATAGGGTGGGCGCCCTAACACAAACCAAAAAACCCTCAGGCCCTCTTACACGTGTTCAAGTTATAAGAGGTTTGAAATGGGAATGACACAACACATTGTGTTCGGACTTAGTGACACGAGCTAATCGATACACGGTCGCACCGACAAAATTTTGTCTTCGAAGTCTGTACGGTTTCACACAGCAAAGGAATTACAAGTCAAGGATTGCTCGCACATCAGCTCATCCTTCAGTCATACCCCGCAGGCCTCCATTTGTTCCATTAGTGATCCACAAGAATCATTTCTACAGTGCCACCAGGATTTTAATAAGTTTAAACACTTCGTTATCTAGTTTGTTACACGCTTACATATTCAATACACTGTTATTTACGTATTGCATATGCATTTTTATTGACGGTACTATCTTTTGACTATAAGTAACTTTTGCGCCAATAATTAGTGAGCCCGACATGCCACGCACACGCGATCTGTCATTTCTTTTTCTCTTTAGTTTTTATGTACTAAGCTAGTGGTGTGTTAGATACAATATGCACCACTCCAGTCAACTCGTGTTCTAATTCATCGGCATCCGCACCAACCTTAAGCTCTGTCACCTCACAATTGCCATGATTTTGGTATCCATGCCTTTGGTTTGACAGTGTTCGTGACCAATGACAGTCCCAAACCATGACCGGGACAATGTTTGCATGTGTGCGCGGGAATGTGAGGCAAGGTGGTACAGACACTAGCTTTGTCGGACGAGCTGGACATGCCAACCGTGTCGGATACACAATGTATGAACACGGCTGTTTATCGAGGCCACGTTGCAGTTCGAAATGTAGGGCGTAAGGTCACAAAACGTCGAACAGCGTTGAGGCATCAAATACGATGTTTCAATGCCATTTCGATTTTGAATGATGAATAAACGGTTGGGATACTCCAACTCTAATGGGTGCATCCACAAACTGCGGATTGAGTGTTAACGGTGGAATGATGGGGTTTTCCCGTCAACTAGGCTTTTTCAGACAATGGGGGTTAGTACCGCTAGATTGTTGTGGATTCATCGTTGGAAGTTGTGTCTCATGGAGAATGTCCCATAATGCGACATGGTGTACTTTACCCCGTAAGAAAAAGGGTTTTAGATGCTCCCCCAACGAAAGCATATAGGCTCCCTGAGAGCAAGCCGTCCGTCTGACGTGCTGTTTCTATGGTGTACGGACATTTCAGGTCTCCGCCAGCTATAATCTAATCCCGAGGAAAATGCACAACTGATCTTGGTGATGTTGAGTGAAATAGTGGAAAAGCCCAAACCATGTGATACTTTCCAGAGTATCACTTCGCAAAATTTGATCACACACATATGTGACTAGTTCTATTCACAGAGAAAATTTTCTACAGGACAGAGGTCATGGCTTATGAGACCAAACAGAAAGTCACAAAACCGAAAATCAAGCATATGTGAATGCCGACCACAAGAGTAGCCACAGTGTCAACACAAGGAAGACTGCTACGTTTGATAGCCAAATCCTACACAAAGCAAACGATGCGTTTCCGGTTGCTCCAAACATCAACAGAATACGTCATGAACTTTGACTCTTTGTCCCGTTTGGATTACATGCTTTGCGACTGATGATGCTACGTGCCGTCCATCAGCATCCATACAGGCACCTGGCGTTTCTAACTGAGTTTCCGGCCATTTGGGAACATGCTCCTTGATACGCGGGCAGTTAGTTGCCATCTTGTACATAGCTCATATTGCAGCTACAAGAATGTTTGTATAAATAGAGGAGGTAACAGACTTAGACTGTTTGTCCGTAGCCGAGTAGACTGGTGTGGTCCCGGTTCACTACACTCTACACAGTTTTGCAGTGTTGTGAGATCTTGATACAGCGGCTGATAGACACTTCTTTGTTAGTGTTATCCAGCGCTCACCTAAAAACAAGAGCTCTAATTACACTGTCATCCTGAGAAACGTTATTACTTCAATTGTTGGAGGTAATTGTGCGGCTGTACTTCACAATAAATTGCAAAATGTACTCATTAACGGGCAGAGTATCCGTCAGTAAACCTAACTGTAGTGGCAGGTTGTCTTCTGTGCATATCCTCTGTTCTTGCGTTCTGATTAGACTTCTCTTATACTGCACTGGACCGAAATATTCGAAATACATATATTGTGTCGTCCAAGCCGGGTTCCTATAGACCCATCTTGCGACCGTGTCATCTGATCTTCTGGTAGTTAGAATGTCCAAGCACGGAAGACAGTCATTTACTTCATTCTATTTGGTTAGCTTGAAGTTCGGATTAGCTTGATTCAACTTCAAGAATAGCATTTGAATCACTTGGGCTCTCGAAAATGGTCAAGGTGTCATCTATATAGCGTCTGTACAGCACCGGTTTTGACAATTTTCGCGTAATGTAGATTCTATTTTAGTCATAATGATATCCAGCGGGATGCCTGTTACGATCCCGTTTGTTGTGTCCAATCGAATGCTAGTGAGCCATGCAGTTGGCCAATCAGATTGCTCTGACCTTCAAGAGATCGATGACACATGCGGGCAGCGGCTGCCCGCGCTATATGGACTGACAGTTATCCGTAACGTATCGTGAATCGGTTGCTTTAATAAAGCTTACGTACTACTGTTATTTTCCGTCGTTCTTGAATACAATAATTGGCGTCGCTCGATCAAACCTGCATTATGTCAAATTCACCACAAGCCCCGGATTTATTTTGAACCGATCCTACCGTGTCACCTTCGGTTGAAAAATGGACGTCATGGAAATCTACGTTCATCGATTACGTGGAAATGTTGCCAGTTTTCAACTGTGAGATCGAGCTGACTGAGGATCACAAGTTGAAATTACTGAGATTGAGATTGGGAGACGAAGGTGGACGGTTGTTCGATGCCCTAAACCTACAGTCGAAACTTACGTTTTCGGATGCGCTAGCTGATCTTGTAGCGACCTGGAGATTTCACTCGCCCGCCTGCGGTATGATGTGTAAAATAGTTCCAAAACTCATAGTTACATATTGTACCTAGGCTATTAAGAAAGTTCGCATGATGCATGTTGTCCGATTGTTTGTCTGCATGCCATGTGACTACGGCGCGAA
>JTDE01006287.1:14024-27395 GCA_014338405.1 Paragonimus skrjabini miyazakii
TTCCACCAGGTAGGAGGTCAACACCGGCATCATTTGAGTGACGCGTGTTGGTAGTTTTAACATTCAAAGAGGTTTTCCAGCAAATTTACTCGAGTTCCTCTCTTTTCAAAGCTCGTCAATGGTGTATATCCTTGCCACGGTCGGGAACTGTCTTCTATTGAAACGGTCCAGCAATCTGTTCACCATTTACAAGCCGGTAGGGCGTTCAGACATGATAATTCAGTCGTGCCCAACTTGAGGGCAATGGCACAGTGACTGACACAATTGCCTCATGAAAGCGTGGCCATAGTCATGGCGAGAATATGCACCGTTGAGGATCTCTAACAAAAATGTAGCTTGAGTTCAGTACTTTGTTTCAAAAGAGGCTATCCGGATAGTCTGCTTGAATACGAAAGCTGCGATCAGATATTGATAATGTTTAACTTGAACTTAACACAATCTCAGACTAGCCACCCTTAATCTGCAGTTATTGTTATAGCATCTGATAGTCACCTTCCGTAACAGATAAGGTGAGTACGTCTCACGGCCTTAGGTAGACCATAGGCGACCTTTCGAATGCAGTTATCAAAAGTATAGTTGAGTTTTCTAGATTTTAAATGTCACGACTGGATTGGATTATCGCAGTTGCATGTTAGAAATTTGAAAGACAGATTTCAGTTATTATCTAGGTATGGTAGTGACTGGTTGTATACTCCAACAGTTGTCGAACCGTCACAGATAGCTTATTCAAGAATTTCCCGAAAGAAATGCTTAGCATATGTATATGGGATAAGTTTTGTTGAATAGTATTTGAACAAAACTGTTAGAAAACGAAAACTGGTAGATACAAGCATTTCGTATTGACTCATCAGTACCAAATTTACAATAACATGAACGTTTAATCACTGTTTACGAATGTCCCACTACACGAGACAATTGCTTATATTTATGAGCTCATTGAAACTAGCCACACTACTCTGCCTCTACCTAGTGATATTCCGAGGAAAACTTTATAACTGTGCACGGAAAATGTCAGTTTCCGTTTCCTTGATTGGTCCTACCGCCAAATAGGGGTAGCCATGGGAAGTCCACTAGGGCCCACTTAAGCAAACTTTTTCATGTTTAAGATTGAGCAGGAGTTAGCGGCAGACATACAAAATCTGTCATACTACAAACGTTATGTTGATGATACACTAGTATTCAGTCGTTCCAAACGGGCAATAGATAACCTAGTGCGACGTTTAAATAGTTGTCATCCAAACCTGAATGTAACATGTGAATTTGAGGCTGATGATTGTTTACCGTTTCTGGACATACTCATAAGTCGCCGGGCAGATGGTTCTATTAAAAGAGCTATCTATAGGAAATCCACATGGTCTGGTCAATACCTGAACTTTAGTAGCTTCACACCGATCCATCACAAACGCGCACTGGTAAATACATTATTCACACGAGCAAGACGAATCTGTACACAAGATAGTCTTGCAAAGGAATTAGACTTGATCATCTCTGTACTACAATCTAATGGGTATCCGAAAAGGTTCATAGATAGGCATAGTAAACCAAAACCACCTTCCGAACAGGTGGCCACAGTGAGGAAAAAGAAGGTTTATATATTAACTTCCTTTTAAAGGTGATTATAACATGCATCAAACAACTCAAAGACTAGTGAACTCGATTAAATGAGCATTTAACGCAGTGGAACTCTGTGCACTAGCCCGGACCCAGAAACTGCCTGTCCCTTCAAGCAAAGGAGATCAGCCTGTCGGTGCCACCTCACGTGGTGTCTACCAATTTACCCTTAACTACAAAGAAATTACACAGTGTTAAGGCACCCACTCTGTTACCGTCCCAAGCCGCCTCCGTCGTGAGAAAGAAAAACAAACGACTGACTCAGTCCTATTTAGCGGAACTGTTCAAGTCGGTCGAGACTTTTTATATCGCCAGGCTCATCTGCGGCCCTAACTCTTCTTTTTCCGGCAACTGTTCTCTTTGATGTCTTGCGAATGTGTGGTCATTACGCGCCCTATAAATACTTTGTACTTGTCACCTTTGCCGCACACGTTTTGGGGCGGAACAAAGCTGTTGTTTTTGTACGCGTCTTTTAGTTTGCCTTGGGAGCAAAATCACGGGACAGTTGCGGTACTTTTCGGGACCGAGATTTTCGCGTTAATCATTACCGGGGTGTAGAATCCGAATTCTGTCAAGCGCACTACGATAGTAAGGATGAACCAACGTATCGTTCAGGAGGGTTTACAACACATAGGCAGAACCGAGAGGTGCTTGATCTCCAGAGTGAAGGAACATTCGCCAAAATAGGTGCAGGATTCAGTATTACAGAAGAACGACAATGTCTTTGAAACACGCAAGCAACCAGCGTCCGCAGTCGCAAGTCACGTCTTGACTAGTGGTCACGTTATCGACGCAGTTTGTGCATTCAGAATCCTATTACGTCACTCCAATTCAAGATTCTTGTAGTTTGCTGAAGCCGTCGCAATCAATTGACTGAATCCGACCCTGTGTGTTCAGAAGCAATTGCTCGTAAACTTGACCCTTCCCTGGACCTAATGACCTTTCCTAACCTACCGATTGACTATTCACCCTACCCCCTATCTGTTCGATATAAAAAAACCGTTTTATGTTATTGTAAATTTGGTACTGATGAATCAATACGAAATGCTTGCATCTACCAGTCCTCATTTTCTGACTGTTTTGTTCAAACTTCTGAAGGGAATAAACTGTTTTAAAATAGTATTCGTTCAAACCATTTACCAGAATTATCTTTCAGTGACAGTGGTGATTATCGGTAGTTGTTTGCTAATCAGTTGGTATACAAACACATTCTTGGTTCTGAACAAACTTCGTAATCAACTAGCTTTCTTTCTCATATTCTATCTTGTGAAAGACAATTTTCATAACAGTAGTGACCCGGTAGAATACAATTTATGAATAAAACGGTTTGATTATTTAAGAAACAGTAACTGACGAATACATTTGTCAGTGTCACTGATACAGTAGACTAATTGAGAGATTGTATGTTATACCCACGCCATGCATTTCTGTTTAGTCGAGCTCTCTAACCACATAGCAAACTATACTATTCGTCGACAACATTACGTTAGTGTTGTTTGTAAATTATATCTACTGTTCCGGTTAAGTCAACTTCATCCAAACCTAAATGCATCGTCTGTTTGCCATGACTTAAATTCGCCCTCGAATATTCCGCTTATAATCTGAAATACAATTAGTACACTTATTTGGATAAGGCTTCTTATGTGTCTTGTATTTGATTCTGTGTCAGAAGTTGTCCAGATTATCTGTTTCTAGTAGCTTAGCTCTTGATTCATCTCATTTTGGGCAACCTCTCCAGTAAATTCATCCCATGTCATAAGATCATACTCAGTAATATTGAGTGTAGTGCCAACCACCTGGAAGTCTTCATTGAATTGGCGGCATACAATATTTCTGAGAATTGCCTCGGAACGGGATCTACAGTGATCCGTATGGCGTTAATGGTTACCAATGCTCATTCAACTCACACTACACAATGCCATCTCTCAAGATCTTACGGGAACACGAATGTTCACCTTCAAGGGTTGACATGACAGAATCAGTTGATTGTGGAAGTAGCACTGTTGTAAAGCATCTTTTAGCGAAGTAGTTTATAGCAACATCGGACTGCTGTAGACAAAAAACAATATTTATTACGAAGAATTCAAATGAAATACTGTGAAGTATCACAGAGAACCCATATTTGGTTGGATTATGCGGTAAAAAAACTTATTTGCTTATTTTACTGCTATGCATCAAACTCTAGTAGGTAATCCGGGCTACGGTGACGGCACAGCTCCAGTGGAACAATGTACGCACGCCAGTGTATGTGACTTCACTGGGGCGAAATTACTTGTAACCAGGCGATGGATGATGGATAGTGATGAGGGGAATAACTTGAAAATAAACCGTTCCACCAAAACTGAGGACAAAGGCTAGGGTGATGTTAGTACGAACAATAAGCATACACACAGCAGGCTACCAAGGATAAAATTCTCCATGTTTATATGATATCTATTATAAAACTGATGGTGTTTACAATGGTTTTAGGCCTAGGAACCTAGGTATGTTTCAGGGTATATGGATTGCCGTCGTGTAGTTTGGCAGCGTTACTTTTCGCAAATGACTGCACTTCCAACCTGACAAATTGTACGGGATCACGGCAGGCTGCTTGTGAAACATTACATAGAACTCCTGGTTACTTCACAGTTGATCATGCTATGAACACCAACAGGATCAACCTGTGCAACCACGGTTTACAAATCACAAAATACTTATACACAGTTTTACCAGCAGGCTACGATTTAACTGGGTCACTATCATGCGCGAACTAGGTGGAACAACTGAATCAACGGCTTTAGGTAGCTCGTTGAAATAAATAAAATTAGCGTCACTGAATTGTCCTAAAACGTATTTAGTATTTAAAATTCTCACTATTTTCCTAAGTCACTTACTGCGTAGAAAGGGGACGTTTGAAGCTTAAGTCCTTTTCAATTCCTTTGTCAGATTCCCCTAGAGTTGAGATAATACCATCGGCAGGTGTCCCAGTAACAAGTCCCAGATAAATGTTATCTTCCATCTTCTGTTGTACGTGACCTACTTTCACGTCGCATGTAGCCATGAGCCATTTGTAATTCTACAGCTTCCCTATGCCGAACTGTATGTGGGTCAACCGTTTCACCTGTTCCATCTGGCTAGCCCTTCGCCGATTTGGTCCACCAGTTATCTAAGACAATTGAATTGCTAGTGCACCGTTTATCCGGTCGTCCACTATTCAGAAGAACTGATTGACACAGCGTTGTTTCTATGACATTTCTTTCATTGTTCAAACGACTTGATTTTAAGAGATAGAAGTATATTTGCAACTCAGGTATGTCCACCATTGCAGACCACGAAACAGTTAGACGCGAACAAGAATGAGCACCGGTTTCGAAATATCGGTACTCGTATTCCTGGTGAGTGTTACGCAGTTGTATGTGTTTTTGTTGAAAACCAGATATCGTTTGCGTTGACGAACTTTCGTCAGCTCTGTCTCTGTTTTTCCTTCGATCTGTGCCAATGTTTAGGTCAACTAGATGCTTCCCTATGTCAATGGATCTGTCTTTCTGCGAGTGCAGTTCTAATAGTTTAATGCTGAGTCTCTAGATCGTTGCAAAAACAGCTAGAATACAGCCCAACCTAGAGTGCGGTACTCATGTTTCCTGTCACCTGCGCCATCTGTACAGAATGGATGTGGTGTACTCGATTATTGAATAACCAAATTATGAAACGGTACTTTACGAACAGGCATTTTCTCTTGGTATTAAATCTAAAGCCTCTGTTTTCATGCCTTGCGGGCTCAGGTCCAGACAATTTGTCCATCTTCTAAGTCATCTTTCTCCTAATTCATAACTTATAAATCACTGTAAAGCGAATGGGCAATAATTCAAGTAACTAATCTGGAGATATACGTCAGAATGCAGTGTCTGTTCATGGTATGTCACGCTCACTGCCACAAGTCAGGACTTTTGGCTCACTTACTCCTTACCCCTTTATATCTCGCATGTCGTGCCGACGCCATGCTCGGTAGATGAATTCACTTACATGCTATGTGGTGTGGAGTTCAGCGTTCGCGCACCATGAGCCATCTTCCGTCGCTCAGTTTACTTGCACAGCCTAGAGAGACTGCAGGACGGAGACCTGAAGGCGTTTGGGGTCAACACACTGACAACAGGCTTTGGTTGTCAAGCTCCACTGTCATGCAGTTACTTGTGTAAGCCAAGTCGAACGAATCGGTAGTTCGTCTGGGTTGATTATATTTCGTCAACGTTGTTCGTAAGCTCTCAGCGTGAAATATTAGATGAAAATCTTCCTCACCACTTAAGGTTCTGACTTGAATCGGGCGAAGGAACAATCACAGTCTTGACAATCGACAATATCACCAATTAGCACATTGTAAGGAGGATTAGACTCTATTTTCAAAAAGAAGATGACTAAACCCTGGTTAAACACTAACGGTTGTATCAAATTTGACAATTCATTACTTGTTGTATTGTATATTAATCGCAAAACATTGGATGAGGTACTTTTTGGGGACGGTATTCAGGGGATAATGGATGACAGCCCTGGGCGTTTCTCGTGAGCAATTTAACGAAGTTGTTATACATTCAGTTAATAACGAGTATCAACCAACAATAACCGACTGTTTGTTAGAAAAACGCGGTTGCTCAGGGAGCACGCTCATACGTCTGTGAGGCCTACTCAGTTTTGCAGTTCACAGTGATTTGGATAATGAAACAGGAATATCTCACTGGAGAGGTTTATTTAATGGTATATGTATATAATGTAATATTATGAGCGAATGAACCTAGCTCACCTCGTTAACGTTTCAGTGACTCACTCATCTATGTTATAAACCGGATCAGTAGGTACACTTAAGTATCGCCTCCACCAAATTTATCACTTTTCAAAATGTTCCCACATGGCTCTTGCACCATCCTATACAGTTATCGAAATTCTGTTGATGCACTACTTAGCAGCCTAACAGAGTAGTACGTTGTATTATGTTTTTCCATTTTCCCTTTTAACACGTATACACGTTCACGTTACGTAAGTGGTACTTGGCCTATGGCTGCCAAACCTGCAAGAATTAATCACGTCCGTTCAAATGTTTTGACGTTGACACGTCATCATCCCACGTACGGAATTAGCTGTTTCGTTGGTCACTGCAAGGTGATGCACCTCGTTCAGATCACCATTCAAAATAGGATGGGACACTTATGTCATAATAACATTCACGGCGTGTGAGCTAGTGCAATCCAGAACTACAGTTAGGCTCCCACAAACAATGAACGTTTCATTCAGATACGACTGATTGTGCTACAAAAATGTATCGCGTATAGCTATTGTGCTAAGCCTAATATTATCCACTATGGACAAAATTTATTTTTTCCAGACTCTGCTATAGTGAGAACATCAACTTAATTAGACCACAAATTTACTTATTTCCGGCTTTATTCCACAGTCCTGCTGGAAATCTTCCAGTCAATCCGTAACCTTGTGTAACTTTGCCCATTATTGATTTGATTTTTGGTGACTGAGTGGTTTAAAAACAAGGAATCATACTCTGTGCTCCAGTCACTTATGACTACTGACCAGCTTTTGTGTTAAGAGTGTAAACCAAACCGTTAGACAGAAATCAAGGTAACTAATTGATTGGCCATTCTAGGGGTATGTATTTTCTAGTTGCTCTAGTGTTCAAAAATTAAGTCCTACTACCAGAGCATTGCTTATTGACAGTTGCAAGTTTGGCTAGTCCCAATAAAAATGTGATTTACATACGAACGGTCCCGAAAGTGTGTTCATCATCAAACGTAGCACACTGAAGAATGTAGCATTTTTTGGTTGCCAAGTGACTACGACATACGACAAGGTTGAGAGTATTTTGCATCTGAACATTCGTTCGATTCGGTAACACAATCTACATTCGTGTGGTTTAATGGTTACGTCTCTCGGATAGTACCACATTGCCTGATGGTGTCGTTTAGCCAAAATCAGGTTGTTGTGCTTTTGGTGTGGTCTGATTGCACCTCATAAAACAATCTCAAGTTGTCAAATTCATGCTTTCAACTGTGATCGCAAAAGATGTTTGGCCTGCGAAGTTGCTCATTGTATGAATTCCCGTACAGGTCATGTTAAAACTTAGGACCACGAACGCATACACTCAGTTGCATGGCTCACGTGTATCCACACACATTGGGCAACAATACATCGTCATTCGCTTTAATGACACCTCCTTGTAGTGCGTACACATTGTTCCAATAGTCGCTTCTGGTCCCTCGTCCTTTTGGCGCTGACACCTCTCCTTTAGCTCTCGAATATACGAACTATATTACTCACAACACAGATTATTAATTTCTCCTATCAAGTGAAAAGTTATCTACCTCTCATTTTACTTCTTTTCAGCTATTATCCACTTATGCTTTGTCAAATATTTACGGTAAGTAAATAAGTAGCATGTTTAGTTCGAGCCTCATTACGCTATCTGTTGTAGCACAAACCACACAATGCTACAAGTGGAAAACCGCCCAAATGTTATTCGATCGGCCCGCACTGTACCGCCAAAGCCCAGACGTGAGTCGCGTAGGAATAATCGATCGAACTGAAAATAAATTTCCGACGTCAGTTACGCCTATTCTGATTTTGAGAGTAATACCTGTCACAGTTTGTACAGTACTTTTATAAATATCTTTTTTAATAATTGCAAACTGCAGACAAGCTTTTAAGTCCATTTGTGTGTTGTGATATAACGTAACCGTTGTGCACTGGGGCAATTGAACCGAGAGATCAGATCCGAACTCAGTATATGCCTCTCTGGTAAAGGCACAGATGCGTGATGGCGTGCTCTGAGGTGGATGTATGCTTCTCATGGCAGTAGAATCCAGCATTCTTTGTAGACCATCTGGGGGTAAGATTTGCTTATTGTGAGTCAGCGCAAACCATTAGTTCAGTGAAAATAGTCGATGTAAAACTTGTTTTGTTAACGGATCGTCGAAATGTGTCGGTAGCAATAGCCGTAAAGACTGATTTCATGTCACTCTTGTCACTCTGTCATACCAAGTGTCCTAGGTAGTCAGAAAGTAGTGATCATCCCCCTCAAAGGTTTACTTCCCTGATCTCTACTAGCCTGTATAAATAAGCTTGAATTATACATATAGACATGTGAACTCAAATCAGAAACAGTAGACCATATCATTACTTCGTGGTGTGTAACATCTGTATTCATGGTTTGAACCGACCGGTGGCAACGTGTATTTCGTGGCGAAATACAAAATTACCAACAAACAAACCTACAGTATACCATAACACGGTTTTGCTAACCATTCTGTATGCGGTCTCTCAGTCGAATGATGTGCTTAGTCAACTGGCATCAACGCCAAGAAAAAAAGGTGGCAGATTTTCCTGTTTTAATGCTCCACCGTGTTTGTCGGCTGGGTTGGCAACACAATAAGTGACAGAAGGAAAACGATGATCTGCGAAATGGCCCAAATGAAGCTGCTCATCAATCCTAGATGAGTCAGATGATTGTTTCACATAAAACCCATGACTACTACTACACAAGTACGGTATACATGGACGGATGGGATGTTGATCACACTTCAGTTCAGCTAATTATATTGCCACGACCGCATGCGTGAAGACCTGACCTAAGTTTCGCATTAACCTAAACTAATCGATAGAACTAGTAAGCAAACAAAATACGTTTGTTCATTAAATGACTTCCATAATGGGGTGCAAGTTGCGGTAAATGAGAGTAAGCCATGTCAACCAGCCTCGACATACTTGTTTCTAAACGATATCCAACATAAAGATGTCTTTCATTTCTTGGACTGGATGCACTAACGGTGTAAACATGACATGGTTCCCAGTAAATTCCAAGGAAGCAATCAAGCGGAGTCAAATCAGAAGACCTAGGGGCCCACGGAGTGAGTCCAACTTTCTCAGTTCGTCAGTTAGGTTGGTTTGCGATCGATTGGAAAAATATAACCTTTGGAAAATGTTCAAAAGCTCCATTCCGTCGAAAACAAGCGCAGAACTGGAAACGTATCTAGGAACAAAAGTTACATCGAACATACAGCCCCAACTTGGTCATGACCTGGCAGCCATTATCTTCTACTTAGCCAACGTTTTAGATATGTATAGAAAGTGAAAACTATGACGAAGTGCTTACCATGTTTATCGTGTGTTAACTTACAGATACGATTTATACTGAGTACTTTCTATATTCAATGATTACTACGAACATCTCACCTAATCATTGTGACGAGCTGGTCAACGAAGACTATTTCATTCTTCTTCGTAGACATTTCAAGATTATCGTATTGGGTCACAAAGAAAGTCAGACACTATAGGTTGTAAACAATTTCACACCTGCCCCCGGTGGAGGCTGGGCCTTGTGTCATCACGCTACACGAATCCAACGTTTCCAGTTGACTCACTAAGTTGCTTGATAACATTTTCAAATACTTGACATCGATGATTGAACTCTGGGAAATATATGTATCAGAAATTGTGACAAGATAAATTTTGACCTATACAAGAACTGAAACTATGGCGCAATTTTCGCACCACAAGGTGATAGTAATGTGGTAAGCACACTTGCTTCTTTCATCAGTGACTTCATTGTAAAAGTGGAACACATTTATCTTTGTGTATACTTGTATCACGTGTATCAAGTAAGGTTGGTTGAGTCGTTCTGAAACATCTACAATATATCACATATTCGTTCCAATCGCTATTGTAAGATAATATAAAATGCACGATGTTTCAACAATCGATAACATGATATTTCGATGGTCTCAGCTTGTTGAGAAACTCATAAGAAGAACTTTGGGAAGATTCCACTGACAATAATTAAAAATGTCCCCTCAGAATCCCACTTGGTGGCAAGGTCACTAATAACCGTTTAGTTTTTCTGCATAGAACTTGCTTGAAAATACCGGTCCTCCAACTGTTGCACAGTTACCGAATGTCATGGCCTGTTTTAGAATGTCATCAGTCAAATTCTGTTCCTGATTCTCGATTTGCTACATTCCACCTCATCAATTCACATTTGTTAGTGCTTTTCAACTTCGTTACGCAACTATTAGGTAACATTTCAATATAGTTTACACAGAGTTGTAGTACGGTGGAATTTTCTGAGGACTGTCCGTAACATTTAAGTTGAAATGTAGACAACACAATATTACGTTGGTCACTTGCTTGCAGCGACTGACTTCATTAAGTAGAACTCATAGGCTAGATCCAATACATGCGATCGTCCTGACTAAACCTTAACCTGGCTGGTTCGGGTTGGTCGATGTTCACAACTTTTGATGAACAACTGAACTGGAGAGAAAGATTCACTGTTACGCATTATCAATGTAATTATGTATCAGTATCTAAACTCCGTCGTGGATAGTGAAGGCTTCAACACTTCTGTATTCTAGTGTTTCAGTTTATCAGGTTAACCGACATGATCACCCTATAACTACTGTTCCAACTTGATGTGATATGCGCTAACAATCGATCTTCAAAACGACTGATTACGCAGATACTGATAGCAACGGTTACGTGGGAATGACTTTGGGGTATCACTTGTGTCCCACGAGATATATTGCCTTACAACTCCGCACCGAACTGTAGTATGGTTACACTATAAAACTGATCTAACATTACACGATGAGTTTGGAAGAATACACCTTAGCGGTCACACCAGCACAGCTGAAATGACTGTCTGTGCGTAAGAAAATTAGTAACGCTAACGGAAGCTGTCCGTAATGTTCCAGAGAAAGGACAGAAGTCCTTTAAATCATTGTCTGGGAAGTAGCTCTCGAACGATACGCGTCCGAACCATATTAAAACCATGGCCACTGACACAACTCAGCACACCACAAGCACGGTCCAAATCATTAGATTTGTATACTAATTATTTGCCTGCAACGAGATTACTGATGCGTCTTCCTAATGGGTGGTTATGAGTTCTTAGGGAGATTTCAGTGTACGCACGTTTTAATTGCATACTTCCTGCGTGTACCGTTAGAAAACAACTTCTTGGACGTATTATTTATTTCTTGTACTTCTGGAGAGGTATAGTTGGGGGTACAACTCGAAGGTAGGAAAAATGTGTTCGAAGATGGCCGAGTTTCTTAGATATCCAAACAGTACTTGCGCTCACACAAGCTGCACAAGCAAACGCAAACATACTCACAATCATTCACTCAGAACACGGCTAGATCAACAAACCACAAATTTATCGCGGTTGACGTGTGTTGTACACTTCTGAATTCATCCATAACTAGAAATTCGAACTTGCTCTTCAGTTCTCGTGCACTTGTTTCCCGTCGTACGTTTTGGTATGATAGGCT
This sequence comes from Paragonimus skrjabini miyazakii, assembly GCA_014338405.1. NCBI lineage: Eukaryota > Metazoa > Platyhelminthes > Trematoda > Plagiorchiida > Troglotrematidae > Paragonimus > Paragonimus skrjabini miyazakii. The sequence goes on from JTDE01006287.1 coordinate 25,940, forward strand.
ATATTTGACATGGATGACTGCATGTTCGCATGTCAACCGCTATACGGCCAGTATGCGGCGATGAGCAAGATCCAAGGCTGCTGGTGCACTAATTCTTCGATGACCAATCCAGTTGAATGCGGAAGTTGGTTGAAGAACTTTATGTTCAACGTGGTGGGGTCAGTGACCTTAAAGACAGTTGTGCAACTGTTCCCAGTAAGTCTTGATGTGTTCTTTGTTACTTATAATGTATTTTCAATATGCACACTTTCCTTATTACGTGGTTGGCGGCGTCTGAAACTGATTAGCAATGCAATGAGAAGATCTAAATTGAGAAAGAAGATATGTAAACTGTAACACAAGAAGTCTTTCAGTGTAGGAATGCATTTTAGTGCATTCTAGAGACGATAAGGATGAAGAACAAAGTTCAAAACGGAGAACGAGAAGAACAGGCAAAGCATTTATCATACAATACACCAACCAAGCTGAAAATAAGAATGGGTAGAAGACCGCAGATAGCAACGAGTAACACAATCATACTTTGTCAGTCAATGTGTATCAAGTGCATAGTACTTGGATTACATTGCAAATGAGTCGCCGTCTCCACACCACGTAACTAGATGAAAACACCGGAAAAATCAGCACGTAGTACATTCTGCACGGACTGTGGTTACACAATTGTTAGATGTTCTGATCACTTACAGTTTAGTTGTGTACTGTATATTAAGGGTCAAACACTTCCTCGTGTTGGTTTGAATGCTAGTGACTCTATCCGATTGGATTTGAGTAGACCCACTGATTGTATGTGGCCTAATCACTTGCTAATAAACATGAACAATCCGTATAGGATGAGTCTCTTAGAGTAGCGCAATAATATACTGCTTGCAAAGGTCATTAGATAACTATCACGAAGAACACTAAGACTTTTCAACGGACAATCTCAGAAAGCGGTTTACTCCGAAATCTATTTATTTCTCTTCATTGTTAGTAAAAAATTTCGTCCGGATGAAAGAGGTTTTAATTTCTCATTTCATCTTTTGTAGGCCACTTACATCAAATGTATAATTGATTGATTGGATCCCAATGAACAGTCGCTTGTGCGCTGTCAGACTGAGTACATCGGTAAAAGTCTGTGGACGCAAATCAGAATACCGTTGTGTATTCATTATATCGGCGTGCGCTCCGACGGACAGCTGTTCGGATGCTACCAAGGATGTGTTCTATGACGCCCTCGTTGACCTTCTGAGGCAAACTAAACACTCAGACATCATCATACTAGCGGGCGATTTTAATGCTCAGCTTGGTCGTCTTTCTCTGGATGAGAAGCGGCTAGGAGGTATGTTTGGTGTCCGGGCGCAACGCACTGATAATGGCGAAAGACTGCTATAGCTGTGCGCATCCCACGACCTCTATATTTCGAGCACGGCATTCCAACTTGGAGACCTCGGTGTGCCTCCCAACCGTGGACACAGTTAGA
>JTDE01006288.1:0-16767 GCA_014338405.1 Paragonimus skrjabini miyazakii
TGCCATTTGTGAACGACCCTCAAGGCGAATCCCGTGAAACGGATAATTTCGGAAATTTTATTTTTCCGCATAGACGCACAACAATTCAAAAGTATGTATACTTATATGTGTCTGTACATCATTTTGAATTCTGCCGCAGTCAACTACCAAATGTACGAATACAAACGCGCATACGTAACACCGCTGACATCGAAACGGACAAACTGACTGGATCCGGGTGACTTGGGCCTCCAACCTCGTACCCGTGAACTAATCGCTGAAACAATTTACAGTTCAAATAAAAAGTATCTCCAAACATAAACACCTAACAGTTGTTCATACACGCGGAGGTGCCCGCAGAGAAAACGGAGAAGGAGTAACCCACTTATCATCCACCTAGTTAACGGCTTTCGAAGTAGCGTCCATCGGGCAATACATATTCAGACCACCATTTAAACAAATTGCGCATCAAGAAGCAGACTATAACGATGAAAGAAAATGTAGCAACCTGTTTGAAAATTCTGTTCACAGTCTAGCTTTGTTTGTTACGTTGCTTTTGGTGGTCTTAATAAACCACGCCAAGACAACTGGTAATTTTACTCAAAAATAACTAATCGATAGAGTAATTTGTGCTGGCTAGGTACAGTTCGTGTGGCCATTATACTAACAGTTGTGACAGATGCGAAACTAATCACGGATCCCCCCCGCAAGTAAGGTATCAACTGATAGGACTACACTCCTTGGCTCCTCATGGACTCTGTCTACTTCATCTGATAAACAAACAGCGGAATTTTAAATTCGTTGTAAGTTTTCGCGATATGGTTAATGACAATGCAACACTGTACGGGACTCACAACGAACGGTATACTAGTGAAGTACAAACGGTTGTATACAGTGTATTATTTTATTACTACGAACTTCAGCATATGCATAGAATTATTTGTGCAACAGCGAGTTCAATGGCTAATATATATAAGAGTGCACAAAACGACAGTCTTCGAAAGTGTGTGATGAGGCTTACTGAAGTAAGTTGGTTTCTTTCCGTAAACAATACAGAGTACCACTTCAACAGAAGTAGAAAGGAAGACAGAAAATCAACTGAAGAAGTTATGGCAGTTTTCGGTGTGTTATTGTACACATAATATCAGTTATCTTTAACTAGACTCTGCTGGTTGCGCTTAAAGATTATCATTCACACATACAGGAGTCTACACTCAATCTCGTGCATGCTGACGGAACATAATTAGCATGGTACGATTGTACCGTTTAAATCAAGACAAGAGACAGTTAAATGATAATTATCAGTCTTAAGAGAATTGCGTTGACTCACGTGTGCGGTCGTCTATCGCTCACTACGGGAACCGATATAATTATTGCTGTCAGCAGTTAACTACTAACATAGAAAATACGCAACAGGTTTTACAAATCTTGCTTTCCAGATTGAGTAAACAACCCCTATTGATTTGTCTATGGAGGCCTAAGAAACTCCGTATTAGATACTTATGATTTAGTAGCCAGAAGCTAGTTATTTGCACACGAGTGTGGTTGTACCTATTCGCAGAAGTTCTGTAACTATAAACCAATTTATGACGTACGGAGTCGCTGAAGATATGTAGTCATCAAAAGTATATCACGGGACTATTTGATCACGTCCGTTTTCAGCGCAGTTTGAGATGCAAGCCTGATATATGCTCTGGAAAAGAAATATTGATCACCATTTATACTTAGTGACTTTTAGCAATAAGAAATCAAACAACTGAAAATTGAGCAACGCAAAATAATATTACGAACTTACTCGTATTTTTATTGATGTTAGTCACGGGACTTTCTTTTTGTCGCACGTCAACACATTAGTTTCAGGCATCATTAACTACATCCAGAGGTTATACCATATTCAGATGCCCAGCTAACACGGTCATACGATAGAAATGCAGGAATCGTCAAACAATCAAACCTGAACAGAGTGAAGTTTTTCACTTGCTGAGAACACCCTTCATCTATATCGAGGTAAAACTGCCAGAGACATTACAAGACCTGTTCCTTCAGTCAACTGCAGCCCCGTCGAGCACCAAAAGTTTAAATACTATGCATCAATGTAAGAAAATAGCCAAAATAATAATTCGTTATTCTCCACGACGGTCAAATGTATTTATGCACATACTAAGCTTGACAGGTACAGCAGACCGATGTATTTCGGAGTGCGCTACAAAAGCGTATTTATTGAGATGTCATCTGACAACCCATCGAATTGATCAACGCAGGCAAGATTAGTCTTTCCTATAATCGATACTACACAAAAATTGTGGTTGTAGACACTGATTACATTAATACCAAAACAAGGTGATTAGCATTCGCGAATCAAAAACCGATGAGCCCGTCAAGACAAACGATAAACTGCCTGGAATAAGTTACACAAGTAGCTTACGTGTGTCCCATAAGTTCACCTTGCAAAAACCATCTCGCGGTTCTTATTTTGGTTTTATTATATTTATCGACAAATCTACGCACAACATATCTCCTGTTCTTCTTTGAACTTCCCAGATAGGACTGAACATCACATCAGTGCTTGTCGAGCCGAAGCTCATATCCCTTGGACATCTCACCACTTAGGTGGCGTTAAGAAAATGTTCATTGTTGGATAGTGAGATAACCTGTTCCAACGCAGTTTAATAATTCGTACCCGTCAGGCCAGTCACCCCAAGTCAAGCCGTACTGCGTCAGATCACAAGTTCACTACGCAGCAGTCACGGGTTGAAAATCAGACTTACATACATACCTAGAGTTGAAAATAAAAACGGATACTTGGACTGAGCATTTGAAGTTTCTGTCACAATATTCCGAGTTGCACGATTCGTATTTCCAGATTTAGAGACTAACCAAAGGAAAACTCACACACGCTGAAACGGTTGAAGCATCGATCAAGTCAACGAACAACTGTCACAGTTGGATAAGTCGCTAATTCAACGGAAGTAAACGAGTCAAGAATAGCAAAGAATACGGACAAAGCACGTGGGAGAAATCCTGTGACTATTTCACGGGCCCGACCTCTGGACGGATAAACGTAATGACTTGGAATATATCCAAGTATTTCATAAGAAAACGAACCAATATTGCGGGACCCAGGAGCGCAATTGCAAATAGTATGTCCCGCGGTGAAGAGATACATGCTCACCCTTCACCGTTTGCACTAGACTGATTGAATAAATAGAGCCCGCGTGCGCCAAACGGTAGTTGTTTGAAGTCTGTCACAATCAAAACTAGAACAATTTCAATAAGACAGAACATTAAGTCTTACAGAAGAACTAAGCGGCTACCTTCATTCAGACGTGCTAAGCCAACCTTTCGATGTTTATAATTATTCTGAGTTGAATAGATTTTTTCCTGATAACACAAACTTCAAATCGTAAGTTCAAATGTACTAAAACCGTCTTTTTGTTCTCCAAGCAGTACGATGCGAACCACAAGAAAAGAACGTCAAGCAAGGAATTGCTAATAATGGAAGTCCCCCATAAGAAGCACATCAAAAGCGCCGCAGCGTTCGATGCATTATTTTATTCGTCATTTTCTGACGAGATGGACGAGTAAATATATGCAAAGAAATATATACAAAGAAATCGGCGTTTTTCCGTATCATCCGGTTACTGAAAATGGCGTCTGGAAAGCAACATCCTGTAACAGAAAACGAGAATATTTTTGGTTAATCGTACAATAACGCGCCAATTCTTACCGCGATAAAATAGAAGACCAGACGAATGTCAACAGTGTCCACCGGTACAATGTACCATCAACATAGTGTAGCGTAAAACAGTGCACAAAGTAACTATGAGCAAAAATGTAGACAACTAAAGAAGAACGCAAAATATGTACACACGGATCAGCAAAAGATGAAACGTATTGGCAACCTGTAGCGCACAGCTGGTCCCCATTACCTCCACGTGGGGCGAATCTAAAAGCTATGGTTTAGCTATGTATTTGGGTCAATAAGGAAGCTTGTGTGATGCAAGCTGACTGACTGATTGTTCGAATATCATATCACAAATGGAAACAGCAGTGTTACGAACTCCTCTAGTAAGACCAGCCAGTGACGATTGATCAGTAGGAATCCCAACGTCACAGTGTGGACATCGCTTATGTCAACCTCTTACAGACTTAGAGTAGTAAATATTAAGCCGCTCCTTTTAATTTTTGCTGAATATGGCTTAACGCACTCGGGTAAAAAAATGGAAAGAGTGGATGGCAAAAACCATCTGTAAGGCCAGAACTTACAGTCCTGAGGCCAACAGAGTGTTCATGGGTTGAAACGTCTGTCTTCAAAAAGGTTTCCCCATCAAATTCGGGAAGCAGGTGAGAGAAAAATCTAGAATGAGTGGGTCACTGATGACATCAGCTTTCCGACATTACAAGATGACGCTAAGTAAATCGGTGTGTGGGCTGCTATCTGGTCAAGTGAAAGGAATGGTCTGGACTCCCTCGGATAGATCCTCGATGGCTCCGAACAACTAGAACTTATTGCAAGAACGGCTGCCCATAAAATACAAGGTGATAACGTTTCCTCTAATTGGAGCAGCCTTGAACAGACTCACAATTCTACTTACCTAGGTTTACCGGAACACCTGAGCATAACTTCATAGGGTACTTTGGGGATAGCATTGAATAAATGGATTTCAAGATAGCAGATTTGCGAACACTGGGGTCGACGTTTTCGGAGGCATTGGAGAAGATAAAACAAAAGACAGCGGAGCTTTTCAACAGTATGCAGCGAGGTACCAATGCAGTAAACTTCACCTAACGTGAGTCACCTCGGTAGCATGAGGGTAAGAGAACAAAAACGCTAACTGCGAAACAGACTACAGTGATGGTTTGATCCGGTGTGTATAGTATAGGCTAACGTGGCAATCGACACCATCGGTGGTGAATAAACGTCATCTAATCGAGTTAACAGCGACAAATATGCGCGTTTCGTATCTAGTGTGCGCCGGATGAACAACGCTACTTACTCCTACATATGTCAGTTGTAGAACATCACCTTGTCAATTTTGAACCAAGAGTGCACATCTGAAGATCAGTATAACGTGAATTAATAAAGCCCTACAGTATTCACTCCAACACTTCAAGGCTCGAAATCCATAAAACGAGGCATATTTTAAACGAACTTAGGAGGAATCCCATAGTTAACCTGTCAAGTTATCTAGACGTAGACTGAACATCGAGACTGTACCACAAAAACAGTGCTTCGTAGTTTGGGTTCCGGAATCCATACTCGTCTTCTGACTATTGTCTGTTCACATGAAGAGCCAATTGTATACATGTATATATGTATATGCATTTGTAAATGTGAATAACCAGGTCATACAGAGGAGCTCACATGCAAGTGCTTATCGCTAATATTCCTCAAAAATTTAAAAAAAACTAGCGGGGGTAAGGAGGTTATGTGAGCATGGTCGATGCTTCAAGCTCTTCCGAACTAGATAACATCGAGGACGAGGTAACAGAGGTTTATAATAGGGTTTAAAAAATGATTAGTAAGCAAGCAGGTAGTACACTTCGTCGTGTATCAAAAATTACAAGCTGGAATGGAAATCATCAACATACTTCTCTGCGACGAGCTTCCATTAACTTCCGATTATTTTCCTCTAGAATTCGATCCAGCTCGGCTTGTTTCCGCCGTTCCTCCTCCTAAAACAAAGTGATTTACACAATGTAGTGGATACACGCAAACGTCCATGAACATCATGCATCTAAGAATCCCTAAAACTTTTTAAACGTACGAACAAAAAGAAACCGGGTTGAAAAGTGTCCTATGGGAAAGGTTTGTACCAAAGAACGAGCTGACAAAAAAAGTCAATCTCAGACGCGATCACTCACAAGAGTATTGAATTGGGCAATAAGACAGAAGTTCACATATAACAATAAAGCATGGGGTCGAGTTTGGGGGATTTCGCAAACTTCGATCAACATCATCATAGCAATATATCAGTCGTTTACACTAATGCTTAACTACCACACAACCACGAAGAAGAAAAAGCAAACTCTGTTTAGGAAGAGAGAAGGAAAAAAGAGAGACGGGACCTAATCACTAAAAATAGCTACGGCTATATTCAAGCATACAACATCAAGGCGCCTACACCTTGCAAACAAACAATCGAGCAATATGAAGGGACAGTAAAGCGTCATCAACAAAACAGATTCCTTACGGCTTTCACTGCCCCGCATCATCAAGTGCACAGACAAATCGGCCAAGCTGCGACAACATTCACGCCACTGAGCTCGGTTAGCAGCCATCTCACCCAACTTCTCAAGCCACCAACTCTGTGAATCGCGAGAGCCACAGCCCGGGAGACGAACCCGATCTACAGTAGCTAAACCCTTCGTGAACGATTTCATCTGTCTACGCCAGGTCATCACCTGTCCACCTCGCATCTTGCGTCAATCGACCGCAGCGTCGGCAAACAGCGCTCGGTGTGGCAAACGACCAGCTGGCATCCTTAATACATGGCCTAACCATCTAAGTCTGTGCAAGTGTAAGGACTGAACAAAAGAACTCGTTTGACAACCAATGCCAGACACCCGCTTCCTAACCTCCTCGTTGCTTACTCGCTGATGCCACCCGATGCGAGCGGTTGAACGCAAACATCGGTGGTCAAATACCTGAAGACGGTTCACGTCATCTACCCTGAACGGCCATGTTTCGTTGCCACAAACCAATACAACCCTCACTGTTGTCTGATATACGTGACTCTTAAGTTTCAGAGAGGTACCTTTCTGTCGCCATAAGTGCCTCAGATTAGTAAACACTGCCCTAGCCTTAGAAATACGCACCTGTATTTCACTCCCTACACCTCCGCCGCCGATGCAGCTTTCCAGATGTACAAACCGGCCAACTACCTCCATGACTTCATTATCTAACGATAACTCTACGTAATCACAGCAATCTTGCAGAAGTACTTTGCAGTTTCAGACTGCAAAGCGCATTCCGAAGTACTTGGCAGAACGCGAAATAGCGTCTGGCATTGTTTGTGCCAAACAACAACACCTTGTCGTCAACATAATCAAGATCAGTCAGTCTTTCACCAAGTAGGAGGTCCACGCCGGCATCATTCGAGTGCCCCAGGCAGTCCTCCATTAGTTTGTCTATGACGAAATTGAACAAAAATGGTTAAAGGAGACAGCCTCGACGTACGCCGTTCCTGATGCTGAAACTTTCAGATATTTCGACGTAAACCATAACCAGAGCCGAAGTATGGGAATAGAGTGCCGACAGCATGTTCACATAATTAGTCGATACACCCTCGCAACTGAGCGATTCTAAAAGTGTAGATCAATCCATGGAATCGAACGCATCGTTATAGTCCATAAATACGGCGAATGTTAGCCGGCGGTACACATGACACTGTTCCAGAATTTGACGAAGAGTAAAAACGTTATCTACACAACCAATTGTTCCATAAGGTTTACTTCCCAGTGAGTCGACGAAGTATAATAGATGTCAAAACCCTTGAAATGACTGGGGTCAAACTCTCCCTATCAAAAGTCGAAACGTGGCGAACAAGCTCGCTTTCGGTTTGTCATCTTCAGGCCAAATACAACGCAATAAATATTAAATTAGTTGTCAAGTCAGGATTTTGTGGAACCTAACACAGAATGAATTTAGTTTCATCTGGGTATTACGGACATGGTTACTGTGGTACCGTGTCAAGTATTCCAACGACGGCAGGCCATGGTAACTTTAGTGCTCGGCCCTTTGCTGGCTGACATTTTCATGGGCATGGTAGAACAAACAAGACTAACAAGATTGATAGATCAGTGCGTACTGTATGAACGTTATGTTGATAATATTTTCTGTATCATCGATAGCAATATTGATACTGACTGCCTGCTATCACTAGCCGACTCAGCTCACAAGAAACTGAAATTCACTATGGAGATAGAACAAGATGGGAAACTGATTTTCCTTGATGTTGCGCTATTGAGACGTCCAGATGGGTCGATTCAATTAGGCATGCATAGAAAGCGGACAAAGAATGGCCAATATACCCATTTCCACAGCTTTGTTCCGATGAAACAGAAACGGAACTTGATACGTTGTTTAACAAATCGAATTTACAAAATTTGTACTGGGGACACGCTAGACAATGAGCTCAAGCTCTTATATGAAACGTTCCATGCTAACGGGTATCCAGACAAAATTCCAATTCGAAACATGCAACGAACGGAGCCGCAAGACCGTTAATTTTCTGTCGAGCGGAAAGCCATCTACGTGAACTTGCCCTACACGGGCGAATTATCAAAATATCACTTACCAGAAGGCTTGACACGACCCTGATGAGAACGTTCCATGCTGCACAACTAAGACTAACGTTCTCCTCGAAGCCAGCTGTACGCCTCCACCTCAAAGACAGTGCCCAGTAGTGCTACCTCGTTTTGTATCTACTCATTCGCTTGGATCAGGTTACACTGGTCGCACAAAAAGACGCTTGTCGGAGACAATACGCGAACACCATCCAGCTTGGCTGACGACCGGACAACAACGGAAGATTTCTAGCGCAATTTTGGCCCACCTAGTTGATACGGGTCACAGAGTCAATGTGGATGTCGCATTCAGACCGATATACCGTGTCACACGTGTTCACACCAGAGGTGTGAAATGTTGCATCTTGGCTGCTGCGGAAGCGATCGGAATCCGGCTGCGAAACCCTAATCTGTGTGCGCAGAAGTCTTTTGTTCAAGCACTGAAGTTACCATGGCCTGCCGTCGTTGGAACACTTGACACGGTACCACAGTAACCATGTTCGTAATACCCAGATGGAACTAGATTCACATTGTATTAGGTTCCACAAAATCCAGACTTAACAACTAATTTAATATTTATTGCGTTGTATTTGGTCTGAAGATGACAAACCGAAAACGAGCCACGTTTTGACTATTGGTGAAATCTCTGGGTATATTTGAACAGCTGAAATAATCCCTCAATGGTTGTCGCAAGAGCCCCGGGCTCCCTTCTTGAATATGGGAACTATTATCGAGTGACCCCAGCACGGAGGAATGGTCTCTGTCCTTCACACAAGTTGAAACAACTGAGTCAAGGTCACTACTAACGTCTTTCCACCTTCTTTGAAAAGTACCAGCACGAGATCATCTGCACCAGCAGCCGAAATGCAATTGCAAGCCTTGTTTTCAGCGGATGGTTCCAAATCTACCGACCAGGGTGATACATCACAAGTTTGTGACGACAACACAATAGAAGCGGGAGGCCACCTAAATTGACTCTCAAAGTGTTCCGCCCCCCGCTCTAACCTTCTGGACTTAGTACGGATGAGTGTGCCATCTGCCCCGCTGATAGCTTCACTGACAGACGGCTGTATGGGACAAGTGGCACGGATAAGCCTAAAGAGTTTGCCAGTGTTTCTTGAGGTTTCCATTTCGTTAACTTCTTCTACTAACCAAGCCTCACGATCAGCCTTTAGGCTATGTTTCAGTATCCCACGGATATCTATTCTTGTTATGTGAACTACCAGGAGGAACATTCTTTCTGGCTTCCAATAACTCCGGGGATTTCAGCGAAACCTAATGTTTGTTTAGCCGATGTACCCATGTTCCACATGCTACAATACATGCTTTCTGAATGGCCTGTAAGATTTGAGTCGAGCAGCTATTAGGATCTTCGGAGTGAGTACCATTAAGGGAGGTTTCTAAGCTGGTTTGGTACTAATGCTTTAACGATGGCAGAGCCCATTTCCCAACAGCTAATCGTTGCTGTCGGTAGGGCCGTTGCCTAGCAAAAGTAAGAACAAAACAACGTACCAACGCATGATCTGAATCCAAGCATGTGCTCCAATAATAACGACAGTCTTCAATGGAACCACGCCACTTGTAATTAACAATTATGTGGTCTATCTGAGACCGACCTGATTCGTAGAAGACGGGCGCCAAGTATAGCATTGACGTGCACGATGCCTAAAACTAGTGCTGGCTAGAAATAGTTTATATTCAGCGCACAGCTGCAACAATCGCCCGCCATTATCTGATCGATGTGATGCTATCTCAAACCTACCACCTAGATGAGATTCGGCCGCACCAACGCGGCCGACATGGACAATCATATCTCCGACTAGGATGATTATATCACAACCATGTGTCGACCGAAGGGGAGTGGTCACACCCGAGTAGAACGCGTCTTTGTCGCCGATTTCTCTACAGTGAGTAGGGGCGTAAGCAGACATAATGTAAAGATTTCTGAGTATTCTGTCTAGAGCTGACTTCAACAGAATTTGCCAAGCGGACGGCACAGTCTACTGTTAACCGGAATCCAGTCTACCGAATCGGCTATAGACGTCGTGCTAAAGACTATACCTACTCCAGCCTGACCTGTAATGGCGGCTGTGGAGTCACCCGAAGTGTATAACCAGTATCGGGTGAACAATGCGGGTGCCGTTAGTTCAATATGTTGACTACTGTCCTGGATTCTAGTCTCCGAGATAGAGCAGACATCAAAATGCAACGAGTCTAACGTTCGTGCGAGAGCGGCCTGCTGACCTATTTGTTTTGGCGTGCGAACGCTGAAGGCACCTATATTAATTCGCATTCTAGGTTTAAGCAAAGGACGAGGGAGGCCTGAATCTGAATGGTAAGAGACAGAACTCTCAGGCTCAACGTTACAACGGTTAGCTACATCTGTTGTGGGACCTACAGAGTAATTATCAGAAATGGAGTTCGAGAGGGGCTTGGAGGCTAAATTTGGTAGGACAGTGGGGGAGGGGTCAGCAATGCTATGTTTTCGCCTATCCACCCTGCTGTATGTAGCAGATACGGCGACCCGGTTCATACTGCGAGATGGCCGATGCAGTACGGAAAGGTGATCCGAATTGTACACGGAAAAAGAGAGCAAAATATCATGCGTGAGCGATACCCTTAGGAGAAATGATGAGTCCTAGAAACATAATTTTTGCAAGCTAGTAAGGTGAGGGAAATCACCTCGGCTGATGTGTTCTAAGCAAACGGTAGATGAGCGTTTTACTAAAGAGTCGTAATCCTGCGAACAGGCTTATAACGAAAGGAGTTTCTGAAATAAAAATTGATACCCAGCCATAACTTGAGTGGCAATGTCCACAATGATGATCTTTCCCTAGCTGAATCAACTCATCCCGGATTAAACCTCCGTTCACAACGGTCATAGGCGTTACGAGATGGTGCTGTGGCTCGAGGCACCACTCACCTTAATAGTGACAAGGAAACCTTTAAAAACTCCCATCAAAGGAAAATCGAACAGTGGCCAAAATAGGGTTATTTGACAAAACTGGCAATCAGATTGTTGCAAACAGTATTAACTGCAGTATAACAGCAAGGATAGCACTCCCAACGAACAAATTTAGCGATTACGACATCCTACATAAGGCAGGTGACATAAATATTTTATTTAAAGCAATTTTTAAGGTCACCATATTTCGTGACCATGTGGTGTCTGACCGCTTTTTGGGTTTACTGAACTGCTGGTGTTCTCCGTATGGTTGTCGCCCAGTCAATATACAGAATATGTAGGCCAACCACCACAGACTGCTGATCAGTATAACTCGATATCATCATGAGCAAAATGTGTTTAAACACACGCTAACAAACAGATGCGTTGTGTACGTCTGGCGTAGACTGACTGGCGGAGTAAAAGATGGTAAAATATTGCAAGTCACTTCGAGTCCTCATTTCAAATAGGTCATGTCTCCGAATCATCGAGAAAAGTGGATCACACACAACCAACAGGATACCATACTCCCAACGACAACCGGGTACCTTTGTGACAACACGGAGTAATTGGGTTGGCAAAGGTAACACGTACAACCACCAGTCAAACTGGCGTTTCGTCGTCAACGTTATAAATTGACAAGATAGTGTACCCAAGTAGAGATAATAGGAAGCTGTCTCACGCAGGTTGTGTGCAATAAACCCCACGTGGAAAAGCACTACGCATCCAGAACTTGCGAAGTTTATATGATACAAAGCAGTCCAGCCGTTCGCCTTAATCAGCGTGGTTTTCAGGTCTTCGCAAGTATAAAAATGTTGTCTGCATGTTCTATGTCATGTAGTTTAGTGTCAGAAAAAAATCCGCATCACGATAATTAGAACATCCAAGCTCACCCTCATGAGGTCACCTATGGGAAAACCCATTATGAAGGATGAAATACCATACACCGCATATAGAATTACTCGAAGTGATGGACATTCGAGATAACTGTCCCGAAACTTCCTGTCTTTTGAGTGAACGCGCAATGATTTAGACCGACTCATATACTTCTCTGTCACTTCCTTCAGAAAGGCGGCTGTGGAGAATGTTACGTGTAACAGGATCTTAGGCAGCGCTTTGGTTTGAAAGCAGTTGGTCGTCAATAGGAGATCCGTAGAAAGGTAAAGTGTAGTCAATGTATCACCAACCAGATCTAAATACTGTCCGTTTTTCACGTATCTAGCTTTCCATGGGCTTGCTGAGCAGAAGGAATATTGAACAAGTAACTGGAAGGGATAGAACATGACTAGATCCTCTGTGATTATCAAACAGACTTCATGTCTCGTCTGAAAAAGTGGTTGACTGTTGATAATCACACACATATAAAGCACTCCTGCAGTTTTCCAGACAGTCCGGAAGTGTTGTCAGTATAACTGATCATGAAAGTGTTATAAGACCAACGCGAAGATTCACACAACTGGATAACGGAGAACTAATCAACAAAATGGACAGTATACAGTCTACTGGGAACCAAACTGTGCACAAAGATATATACAATGGACGCAAACCTCCATTCGTTTCTCCTCCTCTAGCTTCCGCTGATAATCGCGTTCGATCTCATCCAGACGCTGTTTGACCCGACGATCGATTTCCGCCTGATATCGACGCTCCAATTCCGCACGAAGATCATCCGCCCGATCAACAAGAGCAGCTTCAAATGCTTCAGTTACTTTAGCTTCAAGCTGCCGAGCGGCCTCAGCTTCACGTTCTCGTTCCTCCTGAATTCTACGTTCTCTGAAAGAAAAATGATGACAGTTACACATCAGTGAGAAAAAAAAGATCGACGGGAACCCACACGTTATAATAAGTTATGACATACAGTTAACAGCATACTGACAATTCAAAAGATCAACGCAAAAAAAGTACAAACTGATAAGTAAGTTTAGATTGGAAAGTGGAGATAAGGTTAGCAGAAACAATTAATAATCTCTTTTCAGGTTTATTCATACGACGAAGATGACAGTCTAACATTGAAGTTGGATTTATGACGAAGTATTAAAACCCCCAACCAACGGTCTACTACACCATGCATTTTCATCGAGCCCATAACTCACTGGCGTCAGACGTGAAAGCATCCGTTTACTTAGAAAACTGGCACAAAAGCATCCAAAAGTCATTTAGAAACCATGTACTGTGGTAACCCCACAGAACTGCGGCTTAATGAATAATCTATGAAAGGCGATGAATAACCAGACTAATAAACGGACATTCTACCGTTCCGTTGCCGAGTGATCCGCGAAATCAGAAAGAATAGTGAAGCGAGAGGTTGAAAACCGTACTTGGCTGTTAGGTTATTGCATTACGTTGCTTATAAGACGCATACGGTCAAGCCTTAACAATCGGACCACAGAGATTTAATGCAATAATTCCCGCATTTTGCTTTATTTCTAAGAAAGCTGCTTTCTTTCACACAATTTGAACACCACTCACGAGTGACCGCAGCTTTCGCATTCTCTATCAGCTCTCTTCAAAAAGAAGCTCTAGATTTGAACTTCGCTTGTGTTAAAATTCAACTTTTCACAGTGAAGAGCTGAACTCCAGCCAAGCCCTCATAAGACAACTGTATTGATCACTGCACTATTAGGCACGACTGAACTAGCATATACAAACACCAATCCACATTCACTTGGGACAATGCTAAGAATGCCCGTTTGCATCGACAAAGCACAGTATATGTCTAATCGAAGACCTCACGATGAAGACTTCTTGTCAATTTGAAATCAAAGAAATTGTTGAGCATCCTGTGGGATGTACTTAATTACTAATAAGCAGCAGGGGAATTTTTTTAAAATAAACTGAACACGACTCCCGTGATCACAACTTTCAGAATTTTCAGTCGGTCCCCTTCGAAAAGAGGCACCAGACTCAAGTTTCGGCCTTGTTGCATCTCGTTGAGAGCACATATTTTTGTTACGATGTTTTTTTCCCGAGGCGATCCATCAATCTAAGCAATACACGACAACGAATACCGATGTAAGTCTGTCAAGACTAGCATATATGACGGCCCTGTTCACTGCTTGTCCCAAATAGCAGCAAGAAAACAACTTGTGATGGATTGACCGGAAGAAATGAACTGTACATTCTAGCAATCATGACAAATTGGTTACAGTTCAATAACTGCATGATAGAAAGACTATGAAAACAGGTCAGTCGGTTCGAACAATGACACAAAAACAATTGTATGTCCACAAACTATACGCGTCCGATTGTCTTCAGCAGTGTACACAATTTCAAATTAAACATCACACACAACTGATCGCAGCTGTCGCTTTCCCAAAGAATTTCTAGTCGGCCTCATTCGAATTATCATATCGATTGAAGTTAACAGGACAATTACCGCGTCTCCTCTCAAGCAACCTGATCATTACGTGCAAGCGAAAGTGTTTGAACGTTCACGTATGATAATTGGGTCGTGCCTAACGTGAGGTCAATGGCACAGTGGTCAACACGGTTGTCTCGTGAAAGCGTGGCCGAAGTTCTAGTTCCGGCTGTGGCAAGGATATGCACTGCTGACGAGCTCTAATGAGAGCGAAACTCGAGTCTAGTGCTTCTTTTCCAAATGGGCCGACTGGAAAGTCTATGGGAATGCGACAGCTGTGATCAACTGTGTGACGTTCGAATTGAAATTAACCAAATCCCCGACTACTCATCAATGATGTAGACAACACTTTGGAGAGACGACAAATGGAGATGTCTGGTGACGTGAATTTTGCAACTGACCAAGAGAAGTGTCTGTAGAATATGGACAATTATTATAATGAGGAAGTGGAAACTGCGTGAACGTCATTTGTATTATGACTGTCGTCTAGTTCGCACTGGCAAGCTGGTTGTCTGTATGCATCACGTAAGTCTAGATAGAGACTTGAGGCACTAAATATCGTTTCGCCTTGCTGCTTCCAGATTAGGACCTTTTCTTCTACGTCATAGATGTAGTGTCGGTTGGCGACAATGATGCCGCCGATGATGAGTTTGGGAAATTATTGTGACACTGCCGGGTCGAAGTGAGATACATTTGAAAAAACGTTGCCTTCTCAATTCGACATTTACATATGCGAAGGAAATGAAAAGATCTAAATTACAGGCCATGTCTTAAAACTGATCAGGCAATTTGTAAGGGAGCTTGAAACAGTGGCGACGTTCAATGAAAGTGACAAAAGTGCCTCAGACGCAGAGGAAAGTGTCAAGTTTAGGAGACTGCTCATGGTGAATAATGAACAACTGAGACTGATGTAACCTTATAAACAACAGTTCTCATCGACGTCCACAAGAGATACTGACTACTATCTGGTACAGCCGGGCATGCATCCGCAAAGTCGCTGATTCTTCCTTTTCATGACGTTCTGTTTTTTTTCCACTTTTTGTTACACTCGTATTTACTACTCTACTGTTCTGTGGACCACTATCAGGATTAACGGCAGGTTGCGCCATATTACCTAGTGGCACGGCTCAAAGCTTAGAACGACAATGAATAGACAGTAGATTCAACGACGACAATACACCAGCAATTGACATCGACGACTATTACACAACCATGGGCCTATGTCCTATCTGAGAGGTAAGAGACCGAGGGATGAAACGATGATGCTTTGTTCGCTCATGTAACAGTTTCACTCCAAGCAATTTTGACAAGAAAACAATGCTCTGATATTCGCTCAAGGTCTTCTTCAAGCGTAAATTCAGAACAGCAAACGGCCTCACCAGACAGCCTAGTGGACAACGAACAAAATCATAATACGCAACACTAAAGCGGCCATATTATTAGCTGGCACTCCGCCATCAGGACGAAGAAATTGTCGATGATGACGGCTGGAATGTACACACGATAAACATAAAACGAAGGGGTGCGAATACTCCAATGTTTTCATCGCAATTCCGTGGATACCATAGCCGCGAGTATGAACCATGTCAACGATCCGAATACAGGAGAATTCAAGCTGGAAATACTCATGAACCCTATGTGAATCAAAAAGACGAAAGCGACTACATTCTCATTTACATGATAAATATAACTAACGACTGCAACTATAGAAACTACCTATGCGTACCATGTTGCAAATAACTAGCGTTAAGAACGGTAGAAGTTGCGCCTAGTGCTGAAATGCTGGCTTGTGAAGTGACGACTCCACTAGGCATATGAGAACTGCTCAGTATTGAAGAAAACGACCAGAGTAGGAAACAATCGCTCAGTTCGTAAAAATAGCCCACGATTATTGGGATAGATGATCCGTATTCTGATGGAACGTTGATCTAACCGAACATCTTCATCCAAGACTAGAATGACTGTATAAAATCACGAAGAAACACAATAACACAGGTATATGAGCAACTAAGATTGATTGCTCCGTTGATTAGGGTTACTCAAATATTAAGTAATTCCTTGGTTAAGCCACAACGAGTTAAAAACCAAAAGAGTTATCGGTTTCGCAACGTTTCGTTTTTGTTTTCCCATATCCGTTCCGTTTATGGTTCGGAAGTACTAAAACTGCGATACCTACGCTAACACACTAACTTTGATG